>VXAV01004821.1:0-57232 GCA_013399715.1 Alectura lathami
TGGCAGCAGGGAGGGGGCCAGAGCCTGGCACTCTTTCCTCCATGCTGCTGCAGCTGGGTCTGGCAGGGTTGGAGCAGCGCTGGCCTGAGTGGTGGCTTTCTTAGGGTGCTGGAGGGGGTCCAACTGGTGCCAATGTCTCTGTGTCTTCTTCCTCTGTCAGAGGGCTGCTCTCTTGCCCAGCAGCTGCTCCCTTATGCATCCAGCATAAGAAGGACATGAAGGTGATGGAGCGAGTCCGGAGCACAGCCATGAGGCCTCTAAATCTGCAACCACGGGAGGAACCAGGAACTTGTCACCTTCCTAAAGGTGGCTTGCTGGATGGGGCTCTGAGCAACGTGGGCTAGTGGGAGGTGTCCCTGCCCATGGCAGGGGGGTGGAATTAGATGATCTTTAAGGTCCCTTCCAACCCAAACCATTCTATGATTCTGTGATACCTTCCTATGATCAGCAAATGCTTCTGCTTTTGCCAGAAATTCAGGAAGTAAGGGAGATCTTTTACGGTCACCTTGTATTTTGGTGAATCCATACAGATTGAGTTGACAAATGGAAGCACGAAAAGCTTCAGTCTGAAGAACTCTAAAAGGGCATTCCCTTTCCAGTACTTCTGCCTTAAACATCTATTCATTGATTACAAAACAGTTTCCACTGTGACCCACCAAATGCTCTTAAATACATCACTTTCAACCGGTAGCCAGAGTTTCAGTGGGAAGCTGAGGGGTGAGACGATACTAACTTCGGCAGCACTCTCCTCAGAAGAGCTATGAGGTAAGCATATGGTTTCCTCTTCATCAATAGAAGGTTGTGAATCCTTTTCTTCCATTATTGATGCTCTAGCAGCATCACATGCTGTTTCTTGATCCTGTCCTGGAGGATCTGGAGAAGGGGAGCCTGAGGACTCAGCCACCTTCTCTGGATCAGAAACAGAAGTTATGCTGCCGCTGGCTCACTTTCAATGTCTTCCTGTCTCTGTTTGACTGAAGTTTGCACTTGCAGCCATTTCTGTGACTAGGCAGCCTCTCACCCTGCCAGCTGGCAAGTGAAATCCAAGGGGTCTGGGGGTTCTGGTGGGAGATGTTCATACGTCACCATTGACACCACTGCATGGCACCAAGGCCTGGTTGTCTGGAGCAGGCAGAGCAGATGTCACTGAGCAATGCTTGTTGCTGGTCCTGCACAGAGCCATGGGTATTTTAACTTGAGCCAAGAAGCAAATAGAACTGTATTATAGGGGATCACTCATCACCTAGGTCTTGCTCCCCGTTCACTGTGTGGTCCCCTGAAGGACCTTGGAGGTCTGAAAGACCACGGAGGTCCTTCTGGCCTCCTTGGTGTCCATCTGGTTCATGAAATGGGGGATGAAAATGGGTTTCCCAAGCAATGTCAGCAAAAGAAAATCGCAATCTCGTCCCAGCTGATTGCCATTTCTTGCAAATGCTCCGTGGTGTCAATAGCACAGCTTCCGCAAGGGTGTAGCTGTGCATCACCTCAACTTCTGTGTAAAACACTTCAGAGATGTAGGTGATACAGTACTCCATGTGCCTGTGCCAGTTGAAAACAGGTAGAATATGTAAGTCTTGCTCAGAATGTGTGTTTGATTCCTAGAAATTGTTTTAGAAATGGAGGTAATGGGAAAGTCTGAAAGAAATGTTCCAAGTTAATATTTTGTCGCAGATGATACTGGTTGCAGCTGTATGTGGTTTTCTTCCTGTAAAGACTCCTGCTGACCTCTGCTGGGGCTTCTGCCATACAAGTAACTAGGCAAGTTACAAACCCTTTGTGTAGTTCACTTACCTGATGATTTCTGTTCCTGGAGCCTGTGTGTATACTCAACTAGACCAGGTAACCATATTTGTGTGCGTGTAGTGTTACATTATTTGGAAGTGGATAAATTAATTAAAACTTGCCCTTTGAAGTATTTAGTAAATTGGATTTGTTTTTCCGGCAATGGACGGGAAGTTAATCGTGTCTAAGCTGATGTTGACTTTTGCAATCTGATTTTCCCTTGAAGAAACTTTTATTACCTAGTTGTTAAATGCACAGTTAATTAGGTGCTGATTGTTTAAGCTGATAAACCAGTGCTACCAGGTTTACCCTGATCAGTTTGGTGAATGAGCTATGTATACGCTTCCTGATGTTGTCTTGTTTTTTTTTTTTTTTTTGATTAAACACATTATTAGCAACCTTCATTCTAAAATTTTGAATGTGTTAAGATGTTTTTCTAAGCTATGATTATGACATTTAGCTGTTAGCATTCACTGGATGTTCTTTTGCTGGGCACTGACACATCTAAGTCTGGAGTTTATAGTCTCATCCATGGATGTTAAAACAGATGAAAATCTGTCTCCACAGCTCCTTTCTTTTAACCCATAGTTCAGAAGATAAGATGCCTCCAAATGTTGTTTTAGGAACCATGCTTTGTTTCAGTATTGTTCCTGTCGCTAAATGACAGCATTCTGAGCAAGTCCGGTTGATGCAGCTTGAAGTCACTAGCTGAAGCAGTAGTTCAGCATAAATTACTGATCAATGATTCATTCATCCTCTTGTCATCTTAATTGCTCTCTCTGAGGAAGAATAGAAAAATGAATTGATTTAGGTGGGAGGCCCATTCTTCTGAGTCTGTACTGTGATGTGGTTAGGAGTCGAGTCTCAGTGGCGGAATCGTACGTGGAGTTCAGCGGTTTCTTCGCATGGAGCTCACTGCCTTCCCTCCTCCTGCATCCCCCTCCCACTGCTGCTCTGGAAGCTGCAGTTGCTGCCCCTCCATTCTCTTCCCAGAGTGCCCATTGCTCTTGCCTGTCCACAGCTCAGCCTTTCATGCTTGTGGGTGGAAAGCATTGATTTAGCACGTGCATTAACAACCCTTTAAGAATCAGGCAAACTGGAATTTCCTCCGTTTCCACCCATAATTCATTAAACTAGGGTGACAGGTAGTTTGAGCCTGCCTTCCTGTGGATTTCAGGGTAAAATTAAGTGCTTAAATATCCTTGAGTTTTTTTGTTGGATGGAGGGACACTTGGTCAGCCACAGCCTGAGTTATGGCCTTAGATTTCCTGGTAGTGGATCTGTAACATAAGGGTCGCGCGGAACAAAGCGCTGTGCTTGGGTAAGCTTGCTGTGATGGTTCAAATTTGTCTTGTGGGCTTTTGTTGACTTTTAAAGCAGGTGTTATACTAGATCAACAGACTGTCAATCGTGTTAGTTTGGATTCGGTCTTGTACTGGCTCTTGTGCCTTATAACAAGTATAAAAGCATACAGCAGGTGAAAAAGTGTGCTTATGGGACATCCCGTACTGCAAATCAAACTTGTGTCAGTGGGTAATTCAGCAGCGCACAAACATGGTAGTCCCACAGCCGTGGTCCCGGAATCCAGTGCAGAGAAGGGTGACAAGGGTGACAGTGTTTTAATTACTACTGGCAACTTGCTTTTAAGATTCAGGGACGAAGGGTGGTATTCTAAAAGCTTTGTCATCACTTACTGGCAGATTGAGATAATCAGTTTTGCTAAAAATAGCTTTGACAGGAAGGTGTTAGGTTCTTATAAGTGGTTTGAAAATTCATGTTTCTTGAAGAAAAACGCTTACTCTTCTGTGTGTCTCACTATCTGAGGTACACTTGTCACCAGCTAAACAAGTGTCTATTAAAATGCGAAAGCTTTTGTTATTTTAGTAACAATGTTTACTGGCAATTGGTAGATGAACTTTCTGGTCTCACTGCTTGAAATGTTCAAGGTGCTGGCTTGAATTCCTTGGAGCTGGAAAAATCACAGAATATTCCGAGGTGGAAGGGACCCACAAGGATCATCGAGTCCAACTGATATATGTGGAAGAATGTAGCAAGAGAACCCCATCTCTGAGCACAATTTGCCTTGTTGCAAGAGCTGTTGGGTGTTTGTTGGTATTTACCCTTTTACTCTTTGTTATAATTCATGAATGTCTTCATTAGATTTCATGATAGCCAGCCTGTGTGCTCTAGCCTGTGAAGGTGCGATATATTAAAAAAAAAAAAAAAAAAAAAAAAAAAAAAAAAGGGGGAGGGGGGTTGATATGTTTTGTGTTTGTATTTTGAGTTTTATAGGAAGCAACTCTAAAGAGTCAACTCCCAGTCCAATAGGAACAATCAGTTTGTATTTCAGTTGCTACTTACAGTAACTTGTCCCTTGCACTCTGGCTGTGGTGTTGTGTTCTGTGTGTACACACACATCTATGTGTGTTATCTTAAAATTGCTGACAGACCTCACTTTTGCACTAAAATGTAAAATATGTAGACTCTTATTATAAAACTCATGAATGAGTTTAGACAGAACAAAAAAAATCTTCGATGGAATATGTAAACCAAAGTGCATTGATTCCTTTTCACTTCTCTGTATATGCAGTGTAATATGTTTGCTGGAGGTTGATTCAATAGTTCACTGAATCAGTAGTTTTGTTTCACAAAAAGTTCTGATAATTTATTCCTGAAGTGTAAATGAGATTCCACAGTCCTTCAGTTGAACGATGCATAAGGCAAACCTCACATGTAGAGTTCAGTCACTGGTAACTGCTGCAGCCTATTTCATTGAAGAAACAGGAACAAAAGTTTGTTTGTAACTATGCTGGAACTGAGAACAAAGGCTCAGGGGACCTTTGAACCTTTGTGGCTGTGCATCTGAAGGAGGAATTGTTCAGGAATGTGAAAACTGCCAGAAGACCAGAGATGTGCTTTCCCCTACATCTTTCTACAGCAGGATTTAATGGCCACATTTCAAGAAAAAAAAAAAAAAAAGTTAATTGGAAGACTTCCTTACTTGTTCTTCCCCTCAAGCTCTGGTTTGATTATCAGGTATGCAGGAATGATTATCACTTTTTTTGGTATTTATTTTTATTGAGGCAAGTTTTTTTTTATTTTTTTTTAAAAAGGTTGCTTTGACTTTTTTTGTTTTGTTTTCTGATGAAACCTTAGTGACTGGTTGCATCCTTAAACATTTTTTTTTGTGGTTGTTATTCCCCTGTGTGTGTGTGTGTGTATGCATTCTCTGCAAGTAATTCTGGCCTAGGAAGCAATTTGTTTCCCTGCTTACTGGTGGTGTTCTAATTTCATGGTTACTTTTCACTCTGTGATGGCGTTCTCCCCAGGACAGAATAATCAGTGTTTTGAAGAAATTGCTACTTCTGTGCAGAATGGGCTGCCTGGCATGTTGAGGGTTACTGGGTTGTCCAGCATAAAGGTTCTGCACCAGGCAGTGATTTGTGTCATGTCATTCACCTTCATAAATTTTACAAGACTTAAAGATAGGATGGGCTATACTGAAAGAATGTTTTCCCTAAATAGCTTCATGCAGAGGGAGAGAAACCACAATATGGAGTGTTTATTATTTTTTCTATGAATAAGAACATAATATACCAGCTGGAAAAAACATGGTGGTTCATTTACATTTCTCGGTCTGTACATGTAGCTCCTAAGTGCGCTTAGGCATGCATGTTATGTTCCATGCCTGTCTTTTCCTTGCTGAAGACATACAGTGTGCTGTTCTGGGGTTGTTCAGGCTGAAGGGAAAGGCTTGGGTTACCCACCCTGGCTGCTCTGCAGCCTGTGACCCGTAACAAGGTGGTCAGGAGGTCAACACCATCTGTGTGCAGGCACAGTCCAGGTTCTGGCATCTGTTTTTTTTTTTGCTTGGCTTCGTGGAGAGGTCAGTGTCGTGATTGGTGCGTGGGGGTTATATCCAGGTGGCCGCAGCCAGCGTGGCCTGCGAGGTGTCTGGAGGGGTGTTCTCTGGGGTGCCTGGTCCCCAGAGGAACACAGAAAGAACGGGGAAAAAAGCTATGGACACCCAGAAAAGGAGCAGCGACCAGGCGTGATGTCGTTGAGAGATAAGCATTTCATGTGGTGGTTCTTAATGCTAGCGAGGAAACTGTCTGTTTATTTTTCTGGAGTGCTAAATTGTTAGGAGACTTCAGTCCTCTTTTGCACTGTTTTTTGTCTTTTTTGTTACTGTTTGTTTTGCACTTGTGTGTTTTTCTTCTAAGGTGTGCATGTGGGATTGGCTGACAGCTGAGTTGAAGTTTATGCAGATTTCTGTGATGCATGCTCTCTCTGCTTTTTCAGCTGGCCCAAATGGGAGGGTATTGCAAATGTTTTCTGTTGTTTCCTAAAACTTGTTCTCTTTCTAGCCTCTGCTTGCAGTTTCTTGAAGATTAGACTGTGCTAGAGGGAAATTCAATGTTCTGTCTTGCATGCAGTATGTAAAGCCTGGCTCCCAGGAGCATGGGAAAGCTGTACGGTGGCTGTCCCTGTATCTCCGCAGTTCCCTGCAGCATTGTAGTTGTCACTGTACTTTTTGCTGCTTTTTCTGATAGATGTGCATCAGCTTGAAACCTATCATTTTCAAAGAGATTTCCCTGGGCAGAGTATTCTTTACCTAATGTCTTTAGGGACATGATTTAATGGGCGTAGTGGTGTTAGGTTGACAGTTGGACTAGATGATCTTAGAGGTCTTTTCCAACCTTTATGATTCTCTGACTCTATAATACTTTGTCAGCAATACACAGAGCAATTGCAAATTGCATAATGAATCCAACAGATCCTTGGCTATTTAGTTATGTAGCCATATTGTAGTAATTTGGGGAGAATTTGGCTGTCTAGAATAGCACTTCGTAGCTTTCAGAGCATTTCCACCTAGATTACAGGCAAACTTTCTGGTTTGCATCATTCTGCATAGGTACCTCTTGCATTTCCTGTTTGTCAAATGCCAGGTTTAAAAATTAAACCACAGTTAACTTCTAAGATTAAAATAGGAAATGAAAACATATAGATCAGTGTTTTAGAAAACTTAATTTGTCAGTTCTTATCGCTAGAAAACATGTGTGTGGAGGAGGGATGCCATATGGCTGCTAAATATAACACAACTTTCTCCTGAGAGCATTCTAAAAAGTACAGAAGTTCACAATCTGGTATCTGTGTTTTTAATAAAAAAGTGCTGCAGATTTTGAGAACCTTATGAGTGCAAACTAAGGTAATAGGACTAGTGCCAAGAAGCAGAATAAATGAAATGCCGGTATTTCCTGTGAAGGTGATGTTGGCTGACATACCAGTGAGATGCTCAGCAGCTTGCAGATACGGGTCCCTTTGTTAGCAATTTCTTTAAAGTGTCAGGGTGGTTGCAGCTGCCCAGGTGACATCAGGTGTCAGTGCCCCTGCCCTCTAGGGTCTCATAGCTGGTATTCTTGCTTTCTTGAAACTTCTGCATTGTTATGTGCCAGCACTGGGATGCTGGAGAACTTGATCTCCGGCTGCAGCTGTTTGAACCAGGCAAACATGGCTGTGGTGGCAAGACTTGAGAAAAGGAGGTATGCTGGATTTTGTTTCAAAAGTGTGTGATAATTCTAATCCAGCTTTCTTGTTTTTGTGGAGATGCTACCAAAATACAGATGATCCTATGTTTTAAGAATACAAGTATAATTGAAATATGGTAGCATTTCTATAAATGATTTATAGTGTGTGTATATGCATCTGACTGAAGCAAGTGAAAACTAGCGATACGCGTTCTGCAGCACAGTAATGTGCTTAGATTTCAGTAGTGGACATTTCTAAAAAGTATTTTGCCATGCGGGTCAGTCGTGTTCTGATAAAAGCAGGGCTTCAAAATAGCTGTGATTTAGTTGCTTCCCCTCCCTATGCTGACACCTTGTCTCCTCTCTTCTGAAGCTTTATGCTAGGCATTCCTGCTTCACGTGACACAAACTGCGAGTAATCCAATAGCTAAGGACACATTCTTCTGAACAGGGTTTGACAGTTAAGATTTAATAAGTTTTGAATGGAAACATCCAAAATAGGTGCTGAATTTCTGATTTAGCAAAGCATTTCAATACGTCTAATGTTAGCATGTGAGTAATTCTAGGGCTGCATGTGGGATAAAAGGCATTACTGAACTGAGACAGAAATATCTGATAGGAAAAGCTTATCCTGGAAGAGAATCAGAAGAGAAGCTACGTTGGTTATATTCCTTTAGGCCTTTAAAATATTTCAAAGGGATGGGTATAGATTTGCAGATGGGGTTTTGGTGACTAAAAATGCAGTTATGCAAATCGTGGCTTGCTGGGGCAGGGAGAATTAATTTATGCACTTGAGCACATGTGCTCTTTCAGTGTTTATGAAGTTGAATTGCAGACAACAAAAATGCACTTTGTTGTTCTTTAATAATAAATAACAGCGTAGCAGTTCTGATCTTCAAAGCACTGCTCAGACCTTAATTAATCTTCATAACAGTCCTTTGAGAGAATTAAAAATGCTCCCTACCCTTTTGGACAACTCCTCAACTTGGAGATGTGAGTGGATTTGCTAATAGCGAGTGCTGGGACAATTGCTCAGAAATTCCTGGCACTGGGTGCTTCTCCTGGTTCTCAAGGCTGTTGCGTTTCTCTCATTTAAGCGTTACAATTTTCAAAAAATTGAATATATGTAAAGAAATGTAGCTTTAAATTCTTTGTGTAATTTTGGTAGCACTACGCCTATGCGTGCTGGAATTTCCCTTTTGAATATTCCCACAGGCACTGTGGGCTGAAGGTTTGTGTGTGTGCACTGTGCTGCTGAGAGCAGGTATGCAAAACTGCACCTCAGGAGACCTGGGTCACAGCTCTTTCATTGCAGGAATAAAAAAAAAATAAGGATGTTAAAAAATATATATATATATATACAGCCTTGGATAGAAAGATCTCTCAGTCTCCCTTCTCTGATCTTCCTAGTTCTTTACCAGGTTTTAAATGAGGAGGAATTAATATGTATGGTCAGTTTTCGAGGTTTTTCCTATGTAATTGTTAATTTGCGTACTAAAACAGATTTAAAGAGTACGTTCCTGTGTGAAAACCTGTAGCGTACATTTGGAGAATAAAATAAGAGTAGCAGAACAGAACTGAGGCTGTTCAGGTGGAGAAATGGTTCATGGAAATTACCATCTGAAGGTGACAATCTCTAAATAACCCTGTGGGACCAGAGTCTGGAGAAGAACTGCAAAGCTTTAAATGCACGTTTTTCTCAGAAACAATAGAAGGGAGTATTATAAATATAAAAATGCTTGTTGCTACTGAAGATTAAGGATTCAAAATGCTAGCTGGCATGAGAAATGCTTAAAAACGTTGCAGTATTCATGTCTGTTAGATTCTGACATGGCAGAACCAAGGTCAAAATGTTTAATTCTCTTTCGAAACGCAAAATAGTTTTATGTGCTCTGGGATGCTTCAAAATAATGAGGAGCCCCTGACTGTTGTTTTTATAATGAACTCCAGCTTTGACATAGAGCATTGTAATTTCTGCTGGAGGTTGTGCTGATTTGCATGAGGAATGAATGTGGGCCTATGTTGCAGAGCAGAACACTGACAACCTGTTAAACAAGCTTGAAGAATTCTGCAGGACGAACAGCTAAGTCAGCAGGATCCTGTAACTAATGCCAGAAAACCCTGTTGCACTTAACCTGGTGACCTTGTCATCTCAGAAGAACCTGCTGACAGCATGATGCTTCCAGCTCTGTTTGGGTGAAGGTCTTTTCAGCCTTCCCTGCTGTGGTTCAGGGGTTCCTAATTATTTGGTACAAGCATTCTGAGGAGGAATCTGTGAAGTGATTTACATTCGCTATTTTTATTTCCTAGCAATGCAATGACTGAGGGGTGAATGTGAACACCATGATTTGTTTTGAACAGAAAATGCAAAATGTCCTTCTTGGAAAGCTGTTAATCATAGAATCATAGAACCATAGAATGGCTTGGGTTGGAAAGGAGATCAGAGATCATCTAGTTCCAACCCCCCTGCTGTGGACAGGGCTGCCAGCCACTAGCTCACTAGATCAAACTGCCCAGGAACCCATCCAGCCTGGCCTTGAACACATCCAGTTAAAAATTTTCAGGGTTCTGAACTAACAATCCTTAGTTATTTTGTAAGTACTGTAGAGATTTTTATGAGGAAAAAAAAATTGCAAATACCGTATTTTCCTATGGAGGGTTTAGGAGTTCGTTCGTTCTGTTTTTTGATACATGAGGATTGCAAATCTTGTTTTGATAGAGGGCAGGAAACTTCTGAGGTAAGAAACTGCAATCCCATAATCTCAAAAATGCGTAACCCAAAATCTTCTCTAGGTTTGTCTTCTATTGAGATGTCCTGCTGGGTGTCTGGAAGCACCGAAGTGTTGGACATCAACAAATGAGTCAGAAAATAACTTGCATGTGTATTGTAGCTTCTTAGGCACTGTGGCAAAAGAGAAAGGTGATGGTAATTGACTAACCACATTATTCTGGGCCATCTGTGTCTGATAACTGAGATGTGAAGTTTGATGGGTTCAGCTTTCAAAAGAGCTGAGATCTAATCCCTTTCTGAAGAGTACACTGCAATAACACTCCTGGTTAAAAATTAACATTTGAGGATATGAACTTGAATACCTTTCACAGGCTTTTACAGCTATTCCTGCAAATACAGTAACTTCAGTGAGGTAATACAGGAGGGTGTTTTTTTATTATTTAATATTTTTTTTTTAAGTGCTGGGAGTTCACATCCAGGCCTTAGTGTGTGCACACACATGTAGTGCTCCTGCATACCCCTGGTGATGTGCTTTGTTTCCTGGAATGTGTTCTTGATGCTGCCTCATAGCAAACTTTGAGAGCAGGGAGGCTCTGGTATCACCCTGAAGTCAAGTCTCATTCCTGGTTAGCATAGTGTGTGTTGCAGATGCTTCAGCTACCCAGGAGGATTTCTACAACTCAGGATGGAAGTATTTGACATGTTAGTGCCTAGGCGTGTATGGATGAGTTAAGCAAAGCACTAGCTCTTAAGTCTTGTAATTCTTGCTTGAAATTTGCCAGCAAATTGTTACACAGTGTTACTGTATGAGTGGCTTGACTGTGGATGAAGGAGAGGTTTGGAAGACCTTGATATTGTATTTAAGGTTCCACAACATCGTCATAAGCAACTTGTTCTCTTTCCAAGTGCTGCGTATTTTAAATTTAACTGATGTATGTGGTTTTCAAAGGCCAACACTTCACAAAAGATCTTGTAAAACACGAGAGATGCATGGAGCTTATAGCTTTGTTCAGACGGTCCAAGTTCATCAAGTCTAAGAAAGCAGCAGCTCCTCAGAACTCGGTGAGGTTGTAGTTGTGATCTAAGACAGTGACAAAAAAAAAAAATTGTTTTGAAGTGGGGGCAGGAGGTGGATTTGGTAACTGTATTCTAATGTCTGCAAGTGTCAATGGCACCAATTTATTTGCAGAATACATGGATGCCTTCTAGCAGCTGAAGCTGTGCATTGTGGGCTGAGCTGCCTGTTGTTCAAGGGGATTATCAGTCTTGCATCACTGCTAAAAGGAGGATACTTCCTGTTTGTGTGGGGAAACAGGGATAACACGTAGCTCTAGAGAATGCTTTCTGAACTCTGGTTTGTTAGGTTGCTTGCTGACTGACATATGGGACGACATACGGTGCTATTTACCACCTCGGTGTCTGAACTTACAGGGATTTGACCGACAGTTATTTATTTAACATTTAACTCTGTTAAGTACTTGTAGGCATCTTCAATAGTATCCTTGCCAAATCAGTGTACAGTTGGCTTTTCTTCTGTTTATCCCATCTATTTTGACTCTTTGATGCTTCCTTCTTTTTATATTACAGGTAGGATTTAGTGTTTCAAGGCTGAGGGTCTCAGGAATGGCTAATACTTGGAAATCTCTCAGAACTTTCTACCTGCAGCCTTCAAGGTGCCTGGGTTTCTCTTAGCTTTCTGTGAGATGGAAACGCATGCCCAACCAACTAGAAATTGCTCTGTAGTATAAAGTCATCCTAATTCTCCCCAGAAATAGCAAAGTTTTCAAGCAGTCATCAGTGAAGTTGGAGAGATGACATCAGAGGTGGATGTTTTTGTTGAAAATCTGTTCTGTGGTGAAAGAGGGAGAAAATAGCATGAAACAAGGTATCTTGAAACATGGGAAAAAACAGCTGTAGCCTGTGGAGTTTCTGGAAGAATACATCAGGCCTTTCAGCACTGGTGGAAGATCTTGGAACAAAGAGGCTCTGTGGGCAGCAGAAGTTCTCTGGATGTTTCCAGGTAGGACTCCTGATGCCATAGAAGTTGCTGTCAGATTTGCTGTCTTCCAGCTGGGCCTGTCAGGGACTGCGGTGAGATACTATTCATTTGGGTCTATTTCTGATTTTTCAGCAACTGCTTTAAGTATTCCCCTTAATCATATGTATAGCTGTGTATCATGAAAAGCATGAAGATAAATTAAACAAATGCTTGAGTGTGGATTTATACCAGGAAGAGAAAGGTCTTGAAATGTATGGACGGGGGGATGTAGAAGGGCTTGTGTTATCTAAATCTCGTTTACATCTTTCCAGCCTATATTAGTCTAATTTCTCTGGTGGCTGTTGCAGTTTTATGTTGGGAGGAAAACAGAGTGAATGTATACAAACAGTTTGAGAGTTTTTCTTCTGCTCTGATTCTACTTTTGTCTTCCCTGTTCTCGGGAACTAGTTGGGAACAGCCTGATTGAAAAGTGGGTATACATTTCCATTGAAACTGTCAGAATTTCTTGCTATCTGTTCCACTTCCCTTTGAGTAATCAGTCACCTTGTGAACATTCACGTTGAGAGAAAGCAGTACATGTTTTTCTTTCCCCTTGCTAAACTTCTTTTTTCTTTTTTTTTTCTTTTTCTTTTTTCCTGGTCTCTAAGGTAATGATGTTAACAGTTTTAACCAGTAAACTTGTTCAGACTTCTGCATGTGCTTCTTCAGTGTATAGTTGGTAGACAAATTTGAAGCAAATAACTTCTGGCTTCCAACAATTTCCTGTATTTTCATTCTGTCCCAAGTGTATGGTAAGATGAGCTCATTCCTGTATGCTAAATATTGGTACTTTTAGTGTATTTAATGCAAACAGTAAGAAGCATACAAAGAATTTTTTTTTTTTTTTTCCCCCACTTAAGTTATTAATCTCTTCATGGTGTCAGACTCTTCATCACACAACAGAGAAAAATATTTTTTTCTACTTACATGAAGCTTTGCAAAGTTAAGAGGTTCAAAACTGCATGAATTTGTCATTTGTAAAATTGTTTCTTAAAAATGATTTTTAATGTAGAAGTTGTTCAGTAGGTGTGTGAGAGCTGATGGGTAATGCAAGGTAGGGTAGCAGTCCAGGTGATGTGGTATTTTAAAGACCTTAAAGCAAGCAGGTTTTTCCTGACATTGAAAGAGACAACTGTAAGAGAATTCATCGGCCCCAGTGTAAACACTTCTGTTCATGGGGTGACAGCAGAGCTTCAGCTCTTAGAGAGGATATTACTTTAAAGAAATAGTGCGAAAAAATATGCAAACGTGAGCTGGTGGGCATCGCTTTCCTGCTGTCCTTCTGATGTGCGCTGTCAGTGCTGCTGAAGCACGGGGAAAATGAGAGCAGTGTGGTAGGAGCACGGAGACCGCAGCAGGTGGTGAAGGGGTGCTTAGGGGCCAAAGGGGCTCCAAGGGGCTGACGCTAGCCTGCTGCATCACCTCATGACCCCTTTTGTGGGCATTTCTCTGTATTTCCTCAAGTGCAGCACTTAGCTGGTGGCACATACTGTGCAGCAGTGGTGATAAATGAAGCACTGTGAGTTGGCTGTACGACCTCTTGCTCTAGTACTGCGTTCCTGAGAAAACCTGTTACGTTGCTTGTGGCCGAGTGGCTGCCTGATGTGTGTCCAAGAGACTTGTCTGTGCTGTAAAGCTGGCGGTGTTGTGGCATTAATTTTTCTTCCTTTCATGGTAAAATTCCTAATTTTGAAATAGATGTTGGTTCAGAGCTGCTTTGTGCAATTCAAATTTTGTAGAATTTGGGCACCTCAGGCTTCAATACCACAATATGGGGCATTGTGATGCTTTTATGTATTTAAAGTGAGTGAGCTTTGCAGCAGCTGCTGTCTTAAATGACAGAAGGAGTTTTGTGTTCTGTTATTCAAGGAGTGTTGGTTCCTTGAGGGGGTGAAGGGTTTTGGTTTAAAACCTCTTCATTTTTTTAGCTAGGGGATAAACCAGAAAACCTGTTACTTGTGTGAAGCACTTGTTTGGCATGCTTTACCTCTGTATGTTAGATGTAGTGTTTCTGAAGTGAGAGATTGAGGACATAACAGTAAAATGTGTTAAGAAAACCCTCTAAAATTTTCTGCTAAAACATCTGGAAGATGTAATTCAGAACTTCACGCTGACGAAGATGTTCATGTTTCTCCACTATATAAAATGCCCTCAAAGTGTTCCAGTGAGAATTATTTTCTAGTTTTGCGTACAGAGGCAACACACTTAAATAAACTTAGTGTAAACACAACTGCATGCCTTCCATGAGTGACATAAAAACACGCTTTTCTTGTTCTCACACACTAGAACTTTATGCTCTCCTAGGTTTGCCCAATGGCATTTCTTTTATTATTTTCAGGAGTACTGTTAGAGTTTTAAAGTAGGTCAATAAGCTTTATTTGTGTGCAATCATACACACAAATAAATGTTGTATGTCATGTGATTAAAAATCTGGTGCAATAGTAAAATAAGCTGTGTATGAATCATGGCATTTACTGCTATTAGAAAATCATCAGCCTGCCAGTCCTTTTTCCTGTGTGTGGTGGGATAAAACTTACTCTGTACAGGATTCTAGAGTTTAGCGGAGGTGGAAAACTGCACGCCCAGTGGGAGAGAGACTTTGTGGAGGTGCCTAGTGTTCACAGCTCTCCCGTTTTAAAGGAGGGATGGCACAGGAAGTGCAGTGAGCCATCTGCCAGGGACCATAAGGCCTGGTGAATTCTGCTGGAGGAATATGTGGAGTTGTTTCAACTTCTTTGTGATGTAAATGTTACTTGGACTCTACTAATGCTCTTCAGTGAATTCCACCCACAGGGTGCTTTCTCTTGACTTCAGCAACCCGGTCAGTAAAGCACCTGAAATGTATGAGAGCTTCATCGGGCCGTGTTCTGTTTGGTGTTTTATTGCTAACCCAAATGTACTCGAGTTGTCGGTCTGCTGTGCCACACTGCGAGCTGGGGTGGCTGAGGTACAGGTGCCCTTCTGGCCCTGCAGGACCTCCTGTCTGAGCATGGGCAGTGGTTATCAAATCTGTGCGTTCTAATAACGTGTGGCAGAGGTGTCTCACTGGTTTCAGTCAGTGAGATTTCAATTTCTTTGTCAACCTCTGTGCGAAGGGTGTACCTCAGAGTATGCTAATTTGCTTTAGCAGAACCTGAAGTTTGAATTTGAACTTTTATCTTTTCTGATGTTGTGAAAACAACCCTTAAGGTTAAAAAATGGTTATCAAGTTGCTTCTTCTTAAGCAAACAACAACAATGAAAGCTATTTATGTAGCCCGTGATATTTAAAAACTTTTTTAGGTTGCCTTTTTATGTCCTTAATGTAGAAGAGCGAGATGAAATGGCCATGTTTTGGAAATGGAGATTAATCTCTCTGAAGTGTCTTTAATAAGCCCTGTTTTGTTTTTGATGTCCATCCTTTGGAGGAAGTGTTGACAGAGCAGTTGAAGATTTCACCCCTTTTGATGTATGAGCATTTGAGATCTCTTCAAAATCGCTTTTACTTTAAGTAGCCCCAAATACTACATTGAAACATGATGAGCAGAGAGAAAAATTTGCTCAAGAACTTGCAGTTTAGCCAGAAGATAAAACTAGTTTTCATCTAGCATTCCTGTTTTGTAGCAAGACTGATGGACAGAAGGCCAACACAAGTGTTTCTGTACACATGCCCCACATCAGCTTCTGATCTGTGAAATAAATCACATGCCTGTAGTTGTGGGGTGTTTTTTTTTTTGTTGTTGTTAGTAAAGGTATAGGTGCAAATGTGGAAAGCACTTTCATTGAAACAGTTTTATTTTATACTATTTAAAAAATAAAGGGCTGCAACTATATAATGTCAGCTCTGTGGGGAGTATGTACAGTCCAGAGGGGGTGTTTGCTCTTTTTCATAAGTGTGCTTGAAGGAGAGCTTGAAGATAGGACAACATTGTTACCTGATTTCTTTCTGTATGTGTATGAGTGCATGTCATTCTCTGGTGTTTCAAACTAGTTACAATTCTGGTTCAGAATTTTTGTTGCTGAGCAGTAGCTTACCAAGGTGAGTGGTGTTAACTTCAAATGTGATTTGACAATAGAAGATATCTGTAATTTTAATTTTGTCAATAATATATTGTGCAATATAGATCTTTAGGGCAAGGACTAGAGGACTGACTATTTGAGGCATTTTTATCCCTGCTGTTTCTGACAGTTGAAATGTTATTGACCAAAAACATATTTATGTTTGTTCAGCACGAATATAGTCTTCCGTAAGAGTCACCATCTGTTTCATTTCTCCTGCATCTGTGGATTTATTTTTTTTTTCTTCTGGGTAGATTTACTCTTGGTTTTTGAAATCTGTAGTAGATGATTAATAGCTGTTTTTTTTTTTTTTTTTTAAATACCTCTCACCAATTCATTATATAATCTGATAGCACTGAAACACTCCATACAAGTACAGTTTAAAGCAACTTACTGCTACGAGACCTTCTCTTGCATTTTTGCCTGTGATAGGCCTGAGTATTTGTCTGATGCAGCTTTCATTGCCAGCAGAGGGAATTTTTAACTCTTTCCTCCAGCAGGTTCGATACAACACAGAGCTGTGACTGTCATTGTGCTACGGTGTAGCTGACGTGCAGCTTTATTGTCCTGCAGCAAACTCCTCCTCTCTCATACTGTTTGTTACTGTATGAAGCCGTGATCCATCAAGCTAGTTCAGCTGCAGCTGAGCTGCAGCAAAGATTATCATCTTCTCAGTGCCGCTTGCTGTCCCCTCAGGCCTGCCAGTCTCTTTGTTTGCACATGTTGTCACTCCTTAACCCAATTCTGCCAAATTGCTGTAGGTTAGGAAGACAGCAGCAGTGGTGTGCAATGTAACCAGACCGCTTTGAGAAGTCCGGGGATGGAGTTGAAGCTGCTGCTGTAGCCTTAGGAACTGAACCAGCAGTGATATCAGCCGCGTACTAGTATTGGCCTCGGTGAGGATTGCCTTTCATTTCAGGGTGCATCTTCCTGCAGTGGTGGTAGCTGTGCTGCTCCTGACTTGAAATGGATTTGGAATTGTTTAGCATTTATGAAGAAACAGGCATCAAAACCAGCACTGATGTCAGCAGCAGTGTGGTAGTTAGAGGAAGTCCTCAGTCTGTAATGGAGGTCAGATAGGAGAACTTCTAGAGGGAATCCAACCCCCTGTAGTCTCTGAGAGTACTCCTCTTACAAAGAGAGATTTGCTAACAGCTGAAGTCTTTGGTATTTTAACTAAGACAATGTAAATATTTATTTTTTTTCATGAACTGGCTGAATGAATTATTTTGTCTGTGGATGTTTCAGCAATATGTTGCCTTTTAAAACGAACATGTGTGCTTATAGCAAAGCTATTTTGATTAACTTGCATTTCACAGCAGGGTAGTTAGAATTCCTTCAGCCCTTCCTTTTATCTCATTCACCACCACCTTGAAAAATGAATGTAAACAGTTACTCTGATTTAAGTAACATTTTTCTCTGATTTAAAGGGCAAAAGTTGTTTAGGAGAGAAAACTTGAGCTTAGCAGGAAAATGTGACGTGTAAAGTACAGTGCTGGGCTTGGGTCAGTCTTTTCCAATGCAACATGAGCACTTGTTTTTGTTTGGCTTCAGATTTCAGGCTACTGGTTGGAAGTTTCTTGAGAACTCTGGGCAAGAAAATGGTTCTTAATGGTTCTTAATTTTCCTTGCATTTTAAAATAAATTGCTCTAAAAGATGGCCCCAGTCATTAAAACCATGAAAGACTGAAACTGAAGATTGCTGGTATTTTCAGAAAAATCAAGCACAGGGATGGAGGAAGTTGGACAGTTTCATTCAAAGTCTCTTTTCCTCCATGCATGTGGAAATAAAATGTTCTCCACAAGGTTACTTTTGACTGCAGTTACAGAAGAAAGAGCAGAGGTAGAAACTAAAGTCCTTTGGATGTTTTGATGGGCCACTTTCTTTGCTCTTGAGCCTGTATTCTTCATGACATGATTTTGTTTAAGCTTTTTTATTATTTTTAGATTCTATTTTCTTTCCTTTATTAATAAACCAATTTGCTGTGCCTAAGTCAAATTATTTGAGCATCTTGTCTCTAAAATACAGTTTTAGAAATCATTGTGTAGTTTATCTGCAGCAGGAGAGAAGCTGGCCAGCCACAGAGGGTTGTAGTCACCAGAGGTGAGGTTGGGTTCTTCTGAGCTACAATAATTACAGTGGACAGTGAATGCACTAAAGCGTAGGAGGTTTTGTTACTGCTTTATTTACAAGCCTTCACACTTCTGGAGGTGTAGAACACCAAACATTTCAGCAACATTTTGCTTCATAAACACTGTTCATTGAAGTTGCAGATGCACTTGATTTAGAACAGTGTTCTAACAGTTGCTGAATCTTTAACAGAAGCAGCCCCGCGGGTGTCAGGGGAGCTGCTGGATTTAACTTAAAGCATATGCTGAGCTGAAATAAGGTGTAGTACAGACTAATAATGGATTAGTGAATTTTAGCCTGTTTCACTGCATTTGAGGGAGCAAAGGTCTCTTTCTTCATGCTTGTTTTGCAGTTTGGTTTTTCATTTTTGTCAGCCATTTAAGATTCAAGGTTATTCCCTTTTACCATCCATATTCTTGAACATTATTCTCTCACCTGCGAGCTTTCTCTGTCCTAACAAAGTCAAAGCTTGCTCATTCTTCCCCAGCAAAGTTGTGATCTGCACTATCTCCTGTTACGACATCTGTAGTGAAGAGTGCTCGAGTCAAAAATTATTATTAATCCCATTTTACAGATTGGCAGAATGAAGTTCCCTGAAGTTGGTTAGAATCGGTGTTAGATCTGGACAGCTGCTTTTGAGCAGAGACCCTACTCCAGTTATTTAAGAATGTGTCTGGTAGGCAACAGGGAGTGCACATGGCCACCGCCCTGCTATCTCACTGTGCAGCATTGTGCGTGTGTGTGCATTCATCGGTCGGTGCTGAAAATCTGTTTGAGTTTCTTTTGGCAGAGACTTAGAGGTTGGCCTGTCCCCGTTCTTTAGTTACACTGAAGACTAGGCCACAGCAGTAATTCCTTCCCCCTCCCCTCCTTTTATGCAAACCAAATTTTGATGCTTACATTGTCTGCCCATGCCTCTTTAAATGTAGATTATTTTATCTGACAAACCCTGGATTTTGGCTGCACCTTCTCTTTAGCAACTTGTGTATCTAAGAGGAGGTCACCACTTGAGCGTGAGAAAAAGTGCTTTATTGAATTGCAAAAGAGCGTACTTGTCTATCTGGCTTCCTTTGAGAAGAACCGTTCCTTACGTGCGATGCTGTTCTGAATTGGCCCCATGCATTTGGCCAGCACAAATGGAACGGTAGTACAGCCGGAATATTGTGCTTGCCCTGCTTAGTGCTGGACCCTGGAGGCTGGTGTGTCTTTAGGTTTCACTGACGTTATGTGATATCGTACTAAATTCAATCAAGTATGTGACTGTGTGTTGGAAATAGCTTTTTATCGTCCATTTTATGTCAGTGTTTTTGATAGTTTAGAATATTTCACCTTATATTCATGTTGAATAATTCATGGCATTAAAAAGTTTATGGTGAGGTAGAATCATCTGTGCCCTAAAGCGAATACATTAGAAGTGTGAACTTTCTGATCCCACTGGAGTCCTGCTTCTGTTTAGCACACTGTAATTGGGATCCACGTTCCATAAACGTTGCATTGGGGATGTTAGACCACAACGGCAGCAGCTCTTTATTGGCCAGTGCAAAGAGATTGCCTCAATTACAGACAAAAGAAGATGAAGAATATATGTTAACAGGAGAGTTCTCAACATTGGTGTACAATTTAGCATTCATTTCTGCTTCCACTGAAGGTTTTAGGACACCTGAGCTTAATAGACCATAAAGAAGCACTGGGCACACAGAACTAATAGAAAATAATTTCAAATTATTGCCTGGAAAAAGAAAAAACTGTACATTTCCTGTCTTTCCTGGCCTTCCTCCAGCTGCTGTTGCTGATGGCAAAATAAACCCTGCTTTTTGGGCAGAGGGAGAATTACAAGTTTGATCGCGTTATTATTCCCGCTGCAAATATATATATATATATTTTTTTTTTTTCTGGGATTTGCATTCATTTATGTTTACGGTATGAAATCCCTTTTCCTTCATTGATCTCCATCAGTCTCTGAAAGGGAGGTCTTCACACTTTCTCCCTGTCTCCTTTCCTGTGCACACACGCTCGCATCTGTGGAATCCCTGCTCTGCATTTGGTGGTATCGGTGACACATTGGTGTATGCAGACTCTCAGTGACTCGTAAAAGCAAGTGTATCTTGACAAATGGGTCCTGCAGGCTTAGAAATAAATTGTTTCTCTGCTTTAGTTCAAATAGGAAGTCTGAGCAGCTCAGCTTTTATGGTTTCTGCATGGCACTCTTCCTGTTTTTGAAAGCTACAGCAAATATGAAGGCATTGTCGCTATTGGCAAACTAATCGTGACAAATTTATATGGCCTTTCAAAAGCTTCCTCTAATTGAGCTGTTAAAGAAATTAGTTATCCGAAAGATAGACAACAGGAAATAATAAAACCAGTTTTTGTTTGGGGAGTATTTTTAATTCATTTGCTGTATATTTGATACGTAGAATTAAATAATGGGGATAGCAGTGACTGCACGCTGTTCCAAAGGGAAGTTTAAACAGAAGACAGGAGTTTCTCTCCTGAAAAATGAATTTCTAGGCTGGCAAATCAGTAATCTCTTTATTCGCAGATTGGTATTTGAGATTTATTTAACTTTGTAGGAGCATCCTTGTTTTCAGGCATTATCTGCCAAGTGCTGTCCAGGAGTTAATTTATCTTGGCATTGACTTTTATCTGAAACACAGAAATTTAACTGAAGTCAAGCACTCAAAATTAAAGAAGTGTTTCGGTGAAATTTTGCCATAGAAAGGGTAGAGAACTGCTCCCCAGCATGAGGCAGTTGACGGTCTCTTTCTCAGCAATGTCTGACAGCCTGCAGGCTGTGGTTTTGTGTGCGAGCCTTCCCTTCAAGGCTTCGTTAGATAATGCTTTTGAGTGACACTCTGCTATCTGTAGGCTGCCTTTGTAAGTCGCTGAAGAAAAATCACTTAATTGTAAGATAGATTATAATCATTTGAATGCTGCTTAGGAGGGTGATGCAGCTTCAAATTTTAAGATGATTTAACAGAAATATGTGTTGGTTAAGCTGCAGAAGACACGTATCTAATCTCTTTTTTTTTTCCAAAGTCTTTCCATTGTATTTATTTTTGAAGTGGTTCTTTCCTTGTGTTTGAGATTCTTTCATTACATTTTATGTTGTGGTTCTGCCAAGTACACACGAAGAATATGTACAACTTTGCATTTATGACCTTAGCAGGAATTGGAGCATTTCCTTCTTTCACAGAAACGTTCTCCCTAATGAAGTCTCAATCCATTGCCCTCCCTTGACTCAGACTCCTAAAAGTAACCTTGGATGCAGTAGAACAAGCAGTATAATCAGAAATTGGGTCAAAGTGGAAAGGCTCATCACCCATGTGGCTTGTTTTCCCCCTGTGGTGTAAATTATAAGGTCTTTGGCAGTTTAATAAAGGGTAACAGCCCACGGTACTTCTGTATGCAAGATGTATACTCCTTTCACTAAGCCCATCTGATTTTAAACACAGAAACAAGTAAGAGCACTGTGTGCCTCAAAAAATCTACAAAACATGCCGTTAAGATTTAGTCTCGAAAGAGAATACTTTGTTCAGTGATAACTCAAGGGTGGAAATTGGATATGGGTGATAGTCCTGAACTTACTGTTGAATTGCTTAGGGTTTTGGACAGCTCTTCTGTGAGTTGATCTCTTACCTCATCCATTTTTAGAGGTCAAGATGGGATTGGCCAAACAAAGAAAAAAAAAAAAAAAAAAAAAAGAAAACCCCACACCCTGCCATCAAGAACAGGAAGGTGGGGAAAGAATTTGCGAAGTTCATTTGTGTAATGTTTGTAAAAGACTTGAAAGATCTTTGGCTAGAAATAGGATGCTCAAATTTTGAAAACTGAGCATTTCAAAATGACTCCTGTGGCTTTGTGGCCTAGGTGTGTACCATGTTGGGTTGCTGCCCTTAACTGAAAGCTGGAGCTGTTGCTCTTTGCCAGGTGGTGCTAAGCACATAGGTAAAAATATATTGTCAGTGGCATGCGGGGTGTCTGCACTCTTTGATGTTTTGCCACTTCTTTGATTCAAATGAAATTCTGTGTATTTCCATACCTTTGTGTCGTTTTTATGGCCTGGGACTTGCGTTGGACCCGGTCACCGTGCTGGGTCTGTGCTCCCTGGCCCTGCTGTGCAGCCTGGCTGCGCTCTGACAGCACCAAAGACACCTAAGCTGAGGTAGGATTTCTGTCAGCTGCTTGTCTTTCAGGATCTATAAGCACGCTTGTTTTACTTGAGTAGTTCTACTGGAATTCAAGAATGTGAGGGCTGTATTGAGCTGCGTCTGTAACCAGTGTATCAGAAGTGGCTCCCGTTAACTTTCAGAGGCCTTATTTAAAAGTCTGTCTCTCCTTAGCTTGCTCTCCCTTTTTCTTTTACGACATGTAACTGCTTAGAATGAGGTATCTCTCCTAGTTCAGCCTCTCACTGGTTCTAATAGTTCTCTTGGCAAAGGTGAAAATCTTTCTGGAGAGCGATACTGGAGCACGGATGTGTTAAGCCTCTTGCTTCCCCCCACCCCCCTGCAGCTTTAATTCCAAATCGGCATCCTATCCAAATCTCTGCTGCATTTCGTTAATCCTAAAAAGCTGAGGATTTTTTTTCTTCTCCAGAGGAATTTTAATTATTTTTGATAGCACATGTGGAAAAAAATGAAGTAAAAATCCCTCTTTCTCTAGTGTGAGTGTGAAGTCATTGCTATTGTCAGCTCTCAGTGGGTTACTTGCATATAAATAAATTAAAGGAGGGGGGAGCAGTCTTTTGTTAACTGTGCATTCTGCTACTTGTGGCTGCTATGGTAACAGATGAGGGAGAGACATGCTTGCATGGTAAAGCTTAATGGCAAGGCAGCAGAATGTAGTGATGAATTTAGCAGGAGGAAGGAGGGAAGAGAGCCCAAATCCTTTAGCAATACTGTGAAGTGAGTCACCCATTAAGCCACAGATGGGGAAGGACTTCCACATTTATTTACAGATGATTTAAATCAGGTTTTGTTGATTATATTTAGAGCAGGAAAAGGGACAGTCTGGAGCTTTGGGGAGCAGTAAATTAGGTGGTATTGTTGTGACTGCTTCTGAAGTGGAGTTCTGAATGACTTCCCTGACTTTCCTGAATGACTTACCTTGCCACGGTAAGCCAGTGGGCGTTCCCTCCCACGTTTAAGATTTCGGGTCTGTGGAGGTGAATTTGCCTATTGCATCCTATTAGGCCGAAAATAAAGGTTTTTAACTCTCTTTCTGAAGAGGATAAATAGTGGATGTTTTGACTTTGCTTTTTGCTTCTACACTTCATTAGTATAAAGCATTTCTTGCACACTTCAAAGCTTTGCCAGAATAGCAGGCCAAGCCGTGTATCAGATTGAGATATGAAGGGAGGGTTTTATGGGAAAGACTGCAGAATGTCATCTGGTGCTGCGCCTGGCTTTAGGTAATACTTTGAACTTGATAGATGTGATGAACCTGATTCTGTGCCTATTTGATTAGTGGCCTCTAGTTTTTAAACTCCAGAACTTGTAGAGTGGTGTTTTTTTGTTTTCCCCATGTATATTCTGGCGTGATTACTGCCATGCTGAAGTGTACAGAGCATGACTTCTTTGAGCTCCTCAGGAAAGTATTGTCATCCCAAGTTTTTCTTAGTGGAACATCAAAAGAGAATTATAATTACTGCTTCAGTGGGAGGTTTTGTGTTAAGTAGAAAGATCCGGAGCACAGAATCTTTTCTGCAGAAACTTCACCTGAAGGTTTAGCATTGTGGATGCCATGAATCTCAGAGTTAGTAAACAGATTGTTGCCTGTCAGTAAACAGTGCTAGACAGTATGAATTTCACAGTTGTGAAGTTTTTAATGGTGCAGGGTTTTCAGAAGTGCTCAGGGAAAGGAATGGGAAAGGCAAGGCGAAGGGAGGGATTTGCAAGAGCAAGTGATATGTAGGGGGAGCATGGCATGGAGGTTGTTTGGAAGGCTGTCAGAGGAGGGGAGAGAGGATTGACAAGAGGGTTATTATTTCTTTATTTTGGAGGAGAGATGAGGACACAGGAGGAAGACTTTTTGCTAGCAAAGTTAGAGAAGGATGAAGGCTCTTGTGTGAAGAGCATTTTTGCCACACTAAAGCAGCATTCATCAGCTTCACTAGTAAGGTGGGAAACTGACACTGTGAGTGGTGCTTCCCTCTAAAACTGGAGTGCTAGAGGAAGAGTTGAGCAAGATACAGAAGGTGGAAAAATGCCTTTCTTGCTGCGGATACCAGTTGTACCGAAGTGCCGTTGTGTACCCTGAAAGAGTATCCTGCTAGGGATGCCTTTGAAGATGGCATCAGCACTTGTAAGCTTGCATCTTGTCTTTTTTTCAGACATTGATTTCTTTAATTAAGAAGACAGGACAACATGGCATTTCTATGTCAGAGCTTCCCACGGACTTTTCTGGTTTGTTTTGGTTTTACTCTTCCTGCCTGTTACTGGAAGCACAACACCTGTTCTTGGCTTTGTGAGAGCAGAAATGGATGGTAATTGGAACAGTGGGAGAAGAATGAACTGCGATTGGGGAAAAAGTAAAAAGAGGTTTTTTTGTGTGTTCTCCAAAGCTGTCCAGCATTGTGAATACTTGGAAGTTAAATTTGGGCCCTCAGTATGTTCAGTGAGCTTGTTCAGATCAGTACTGTGTCACTGCCATGCCCTTGCCGTCCTCAGGAGTTTGTCAAAGAAGTCCATTTTCTCAAAGTGAGCTTTGTGGGGCCTTGTCTACACTGTGTGATTATCACACCCTCTGGGGACAGATGGAGCACTATAAAGGACTGCTGATTTCCATTTCAGGATGGGCCTTGCAATAGGATGTGAGAGAGAAATTCCCTTGGGTCCTTTACAGCCTAATTCTGGTTGAGAGAGCAGCCTTATTTTGCAGGCTTCTGTGGTTTGAGATGTGCCCCGAAGGATAAGGCTGAGAGACTTCATTGTAGGATTAGTCCTGCCTGAGCTGAGGAAGGCAAGCCATCAGCTTGTCTGCAACATCTTTGTTAGACTTGGAAATAAACTTTTGTCATTGTTTAAGGGAAAGTGCTATTAAATGATGCTTTTCAAGAAGTGCTGTTGTGTAAGTGATTAATAGTAACACCTTGGATTATTACAACCATTTTTTTGCCGTTTCCTTTCTGAATTTCACTTGTACGTAGTATATTTCACCACTAGACACTGTTTTATTTTCTTCTCCATAAACCAGCATAATGCTGACTGGCTGAATTGATCAAGAAGAACTTTGTTAAAGGTGGTGGTAACCTGAAGGTAAAGGCTGGATCATTTCCTGTCCTCTGACAACGTGGCCCCTTTTCTTGAGATGGTTATACCATTTCTGCTAAGGCTGGCCTTATTACCTGAGAGTCGTTAATGAAAATTATTTCTGAAGAGCTGGGATTTTTGCCTCCAAAATAATATAGCCTGAACCAAGTTTCAGGCAGGGTTTTAAGAACAGAATCTTTTTTCTGCACTGTTTTTTGTTATAGGTAGTGACTGCTCGGCCTTTGGGTGCAGCGGCTGTGAGATGCTTGAATTCCTGCTGTTCCCTTGGTGGACAGCGGTCACACACTGGTTTTGGGTGCCAGGCTAAGGAGTAAAACCATGTGTCAAGGGAGCTGAAGTGTTACAAGAAGAATGCACAGTTGCTTAGGGCATTTGTGTATGTTCTCTTTGGGTGTTTTGTGATTACTGAGCTGCTAAAGTGAGTTGTCTCTGCTCCAGACTTGGAAGGGCAAAAGTATAGAGGAGGAAAAACTGTAAGCATTTAAAGTTGTTGGGAAGTAGAGATGCTCAGTCTTTCCTTTGTCAAACAAAAGTGAATCTAGAGCCTGGAATAGAACAGGGCTGCTCCACTTGCAGACTGGGCTCTGCCGAAGTTGCTCTCATTTTCTGTTAGGAACCTTTCTGAGGTTGTTACTGTGCTGGTAATGAGTTGAAACAGTAAATGTTCATTTCCTGCTTTGCACCAGTTCCCACAGAATTTACTCAGTTCTGTATAACCATTCTGAACAAAACGTGCTGTCTTCTTTTATCTGGCTCAGTTGGGAAGTTCACTTCTGGCCATTTACTACAGCACTTTGGGATTTTGGTTGGCTGTTTGTTTGTTAGTAGGGTGCAGGGACAGTGCGTTGGAGGCTGTTGCGATGGATGCTGATCCTTTTGTTTTGAAGTTTGTTCCTTTTGGCAGCTCACATCCAACTCTTTGAGCTAAGAGAGATCTCCAGTTATGTTCGGATCTGTCCTAGTGCCGTGATTTGCGTGATCCTTGTGGAGGGGCTGGCGTGGTGTCCTGATGGCTAGAAGGAAATGCAGTGTGTAACGCAGAATGAGCCAGCGTAGGGCGGAGACCGAGGAGGAGTGCCTGCAGGGTCCTAACTGGCCGGCAGCCGCCCACATGCTCTGGAGGTGCCGTCCCTCCGGTCCCACACACCGCCTGGAGCTCAGGGTGCTCTGAGAGGCCCGGCCCCAGGAATGGACAGATGGCTGCTGCGTGCTGACAGCTCCGGGGAGTTTGACAAGATCAGCACAAAGTAATGGTCTAAATCTTTTCAAACCGTCTGAAATGTGGGTGGACAACTCAGTGCCTTTAATAGCCCTTTGTTTTCTACAGAAGGGGAACAACTATTTTTGGCTTCTTGCTGTCATTGACCTCTAATACTACAAGAGAAAAACTATGGAAAATAGTTTTGAGCACAGTAGCATGTGTTGCTCACTAAGTACAAAGAAAACTCCCTTTTACTTGGCATTTGCTTAACATACACGTATAGCAGCATACCTGGAAAGCCTTAAAAAAGACTAGGCAAGATGAGACATGGCAAAAACAGTGTTGCCTGAACATGTTTCCAATTCCCTCCTGAAGAGAATGTGTATACCTTGCTCTCAAGAAACTCTTAACTGCTCCTGGGTCCTTCACCAGTTTCAGTCAGCCTGTGTTTCCAGCTGAGCTTTGTAGCTCTCGAGAATATTTTATCTGGGCATTAAGAATGCCTTATTTTCTTTCAGTCTGTTTTCAGAGAGTTGGACATGTCTGCAGATAGTAAACTCAGGTTGTAACACTGAGTTGTAGATGATACGTGAAGCACAAGGTTTCTGTATTTCTTCTTAGCAAATCATGTGATTGTTTATCAGGTGCATTGGTGTGCTTAGTTGTGATCAGAGTTGTGATCCCTTCCAGACTGCATGTTACTCTCAGCACAAAACTAAAGGCTTCTGCAGAGTTGTTAACTATCTCAGTGCCATCAAATATGAAGAGATGGAAAACCTTTATTTCTGTGCATAGGTTTAGAGCCTATCCTTAAAAATAGCACAGATTTTCAGAATGACTTAATGACATAGCCCTTTTTAAAAGGCAGGTTCACTATTTAATGTAAACTTCAGGCATTTCTTAGATAAAACACATTCACCAGTTCCTTATTATACTTCTAATGAGGGCCAGATGTGTTTCTTTGCTACAAAACTGGGGCCGTAATGCAAAAACGGGTTCTGCAGTGGAGTCCTTGTGCAGCAAAAGAGGAGTGTCTTACCCAGATAGAAGAGCAGAAGATCTTCAAGGTCTAGATATCAGCTTGTAGTAATAATTTGCAGGGGAGGAGGAATAAAGCGTGGAGGTTCATGAGAGGTGCATGTAATGCTGATTACTACAGTACCAGTGAGGCAACTGCAGATTCCTTTCTAATTAGCAGAAATGACTGTGCAACTGTCTAAAACCAAATTACCTAGCAGATAATCTATGGCATCTAAGAAGTGTTTATTGCCATAATGGAAATAATTTCAGAAGCTTCAGGCAAAGTGAAAGCAGTGCTGCCCTGTGGTGCATACCCCCGTGAGGTGTTCTCCAGTTCCCAGGCCACACAGCTCGGTTTGCTCTCTCAGCGCCGAGTGGCATGCCTTTGGTCTGTCAGTTAGGTGACATGCTAACAGGTAGTTTTGATCCATTAGCCTTTGGGCTGGTGTGCTTTGTTCGGTGGCAGGTTAAAAATACCCTAAAGGAGAGAGAGAGAAATATTTTATAATTACTGAGCTGTGTGCTGTAGGGCATCATGGGCTGGGAGAGCAGTCCCTGCGCTGTTGCGTGTGGGCGATGAGGACAGAGAGAACTAGAACCAGGTCTGCAGAGCAAACAGCTTAAAAGGTTGAGTTTTTGATGTAGTATTTGTTTATTCTGTGGGAATTTCTAGTATCAGTTGACCTCTTGCTGGCTAAAGATGGCCTGTAACTGGGCAAACACCTGTCCCAGCAGCAGTGAGTGTGAACAGCTCTTGCTTCCGGGTGATGTGCTGGTGTGGCTGCTTTGCAGCTGAGAAGGAAGGCAGGCTGTGGTGAAGTGCCTCATCTGGGGTAGCAGTAACTAACAGGACGAATGTTACCGGTCATCTCATTGGGCTTAGGGGAGTTTAAACAGTTCCTGTTCCATCTCCCCTCTACCAGCTGTGTCTGCACCTAGCTGTCTGCTCTCAGCTAAGCCAGCCCAACTATTTCTGGAAAGATGCGAGGAACTGGTTCGGTGGGCAGTAAAAATAACTAACCACCGCAGGGAGGGGAGCGGAGACCTTAATTTCAGCCTGGTTTATTCCATTGCCCAGGTTGCCTCAGTGGCTACAATGGGAACTGCTCCTCTGTGGCAGCGTATGGCTGTCTGACGTGGAGAAACGCCTTCAGAAGGCTGTGATGCTCCTATGTACTGTGGTGATATGGGTTCTGATGCAAATCTTTTCTTTTGTTCTCCCTGACTGTTTACACACGCTTGTGGGCGGGCTGTTTGCTGCCACCACACTGCGCTCCCAGCATGCATGTTCTTATTCTGCTGCCCTGCGTTTGGAGGTACAGTTTCTGCTGTAGGTGTGGGAAGCTTACCCAGGCTGTGCAGATGAGACCAATGGGTTGTGATGAAAGGGAGCGTCTGCATTTGTGCACGGTCAGCACAACTTCAGTACGGAATGGAAATCCTCGACGATCTGCCTAAGAGTGATACTGGCTTCTTGGCCTGTTGGCCAGCTGTGAAGAAATCAGAGAGATCTTCTGAATGAGATTCATCTCAAGTGGTTGTGGATTTGATTTAACATTACTGAAGTTATCAGAAATCCCTCAAAAACCTGATCTGTTTTATGACTGTAAGCCCTTTAATACCAGATGAAATTTGCTCTGAGAAGACAGCTTTCTGTTTCTTTGGGGTCTGGCTTGATAGATCACATCTGGGGACTGGAATGTCACAGTGATGCTTTCTGCAGGCGGCTGTGGTGACGGCGTGTGTGCTATCATGTACACTGCAGTTCTGCATTACGCTTATTGCAGTCCTTGCAAAATCAAGGGAGAACTAGAGCAGGCAGGATGCTTTATTAAAACACTTCCATCTCAATGGCTAGGAGTTGCTACAGTTTCTTTCTTCCATGCCAAGATTTTTAAATTTGGAAACAGTTTAAACTGTCACAAAGATGAGCAGCTGGTCAGGATGTATGTGGCCCTATGTATCCTGTCAGAGAGAGGCAAACTAAGGAAAAAAAAAAAAAACAGGCAAAATTGTTGTTTCCTTGTATTCTCAGCAGTTTTTGAATTTTACGTTAGCATTTCTTGAGGAGTGTTTTCTTTGCGTCATTTTCCCCAGACTTTGCCTACTCAGAATTGATTGTTTGCTTATTTTTGAATGAATACCTGTGTGTGTAAGAGCATTGAGGCATCAAGATTGTCATAGTAACTGGAACTGCAGCGCTGGCTTTCAGCCAGAAAATATGGTGATTCAGGGCTTGAATGTGGGTGTCTGGAAATGACATAAGTTCTGATTCTTTGGTGAATCAATGAAGTAGTATTTGTGTATTTTTGTTGTTGTTTTTCCCTAGGAGATATTTTGAACATCGTATTTCCCTGTGGATCCTTTTTTACCTCTACCATTTTATAAGTAGGAAGGATGTTTTCAGATGATGTGCTCTACATCTGAACAGTTCTGTATGGTGAACACTTGTTTTTTCATCTTAAGTTTTATTTCAGTGTAGCTTTAAATTCAAAAATATGGAACCTGTAAGCTGGAATTTGGAAATATAGCAATTTGATTTAATTATGGTTGACTTTGAGAACAGGTTTGTGTACCGTATGTGTGAATGTGGTCTCTGTGTAGGACAGTAGAATGTGATAATTGCAGATCAGGGCTTTCTAAACACAACTTCAATTTCTATAAGTGTTGTTTGTGCCCAGGCAGAATCCTACCTTTTGTTTATACTTACATATTGATAGAAAGTGACTGCTGAGCATACAAACGTAGTTTTGGGTGCACAAACTTTCAAGTACTGCTGCTGTTGAGAATAAGAAGAATGCCAGAAGAATGCTCCTCTTCTCTAGGTGGCAGTTTCCTTTGGTGTGTTTATACGATATACTTCAAGTATATCCTTGTATATGTTTGCATGGCAGTTGAGTATGAGTTTGCAATGAGAGGCAAAGATTACACTGAGTACCTGTTCTCAGGCCCATTTTCTTCTGGAGCTGTTGCGTTTTGTCTTCTCTCCAGAGTGGTACAAACACATCTGAGCTGAACACTTGGAGTAGTTCTTCCACTGGGTGTTTATCAGCCCGAAGGCTTTGATATCTGGCATTCTGGGTTAGGTGCTGCTGAGATCATTTATCCTGTAGCAGTTTGTAGGAGGCTTTTTAGTGCTGCTGCCAGTTCCACACCCGTGGTGTAATAGCATTCTTGGGAAATTACAAGTTTTAAGTCCCTTCTCCATCTGTGTACGAATGGGAATGCTGACATCACAGGTTCAGCTGGGCAAAAGATTCAGCTTGGGTGCATCTTCTACCCGGCTGTGTGGGGGTACTGGGAACGTGTGCAGGAACAAGAAGCTGGTTACACGGCGCAGCAAAAATGTGCCGTTGGGAGGTCTCGTTGGGGCCAGATATTGGTTTGCTTTCCTGTCTCTGAATTGATTTCAGTCCCTCCACCCCCCTTAGTTTAATAAAAGCAAAAGAACGAATTTGTTCTACACAATTGTTTCATTATTTGCCGAGGCTCATCTGTGTACAGCTGAGAGAGATTAGGTGTGGGGGGAGGGGGAAAGGAAGCCTCTGTGGCCCCTGTGCTTTAAAAACACATCTCTTTGTTTCTAAGGTGCCCTAAAATGCTTTTTCTAATATGAGTTGGTCTGTGTGTTGTTTTCTTTTCCACATGCTATTACATTAGTGTCTTTTGTGTTTTTTTTGTCCAGAGTGTTTTCATTTCTTCACAAAATAATGCAGTAATATTAAGTAATGAGGATTAATGCCAGCTGCTGAGTTCTTATTTCTGTCTCCTTTCTGACTGCATGGATGCTTTCCCATATCTATTCCCTTCATGGGGAAAAGTGCACTCACACAGCTCTCCTCTGGCCTCAGTGAGGCTCTGCTTGGGCATGGGGAGCCGCATCGCAGCACGCATCCAGATCTTAGGACACGCAGGGGAAAGTGCAGCGGGCGCCTGCACCCCACTGACAGCTACAAGTCAGCCAGCATCTTCCCTCTGTCTATGCAGGGCTTGGAGGTTTGGGGCTCTCATATGGATGGATCTTCTGCTGGTTCCAAAATGGACTGGGTCCTGGCATAACCCTGTGGTGAGAAGAGGCCTTAGTGGGAAACTGGAAACCACCGGTGGGTTGAATGGGGCAGGTATGGTTGTGGAGATGTACCTAAAGAGATAGCAGCATGTTGTTTTGACTCCTGAGAAAAGTGGCAGAGTATAAAGCGTTAGTGTAGTTTTATTATTTGCCTTTTAGTCAAGTGGGAGCAAAGCTAGTCAATATTTTTAGTATGGAAGTAAATATTGGAGTATAAAGTTCGCAAGAGACACAAATTGTGACATTTAATTGTCCTTTCCTACAAACTTTAGAGGCGTTCAATGAACATATCTTGCTAAATGCACACAGACTATCAAACAGGAGAGCACATCGTTGGTTAGAAGAAGAGAGCATTTTGATTTCACAGTTGGGTATTTTCACAGCAAAGGATGAGCTGTGGTTTTGTCCCTTGATAACCAGTTTCGATAGCATAGCAGCTGCACTGGAAATAACTTTATGCAGGCAAGTTCTTTTGCAGAGCTTTGTTTTTCTTTATCTCTAAGGCTACTGTGTTTGGAATCCACTTGATTCAGCTGTTCAGAGACCAAATGTGAAGCTTTTTAAGCTTGCTTGCTTTTGTGCAGCCAAAGCAAGGACAACAATAACAAATACCCCTTTGAAATGTGGGTTGGAGGTGGCTGTGACCTGATTGTACTATTTAACATGAGGATCGTTGGATTCTTTTGCTATGCTGATTCTAGGTAAAACTGTTACCTTTACTTCAGCCAGATCTGCACACGGAACTTAAATGATTTTTTTTTTCTTGTACTGAGGCCTGGAGATCTTACTAGCAATACTGCAGTCACTGGACCAGCCTAATGGGGTTAGGGACCGCCCCTTTGGTAGGATTCATTGCCCTATAAATGTGTATTTAAAAGTTGGGTGCTTGCCTCTGCCCTTGCTCTGCAGCTGATGCAGACAAATAAGCACCTCCCAAGGGGGATAAATCTGACCTGTCTTTAATGCTTGCCTTAGGAGAAGATTAGTCCTCCTTGAGCAGTGGAGTCAGGTTTTTTTCCCCATTGAATCTAAATGTAATCTAGGATTGAGTAGGTTGCGCTTAGATTTCCGACACGAATGGTAATGTGTAGCTCAAAAGAAAAAAGTTATTCTTGTGTCTCTGAGCACTGTTTGCAGATGAAAAAAAAATATGTATTTCAAATTTAACGCACACAAAAATGGAGTTCCGGAAAGTCTGCGAGATGACGTGGGTAACCAATGCTTAATTTTCTCTTGCCTCCCTTTTACCTCATATTGAGCTCTGGAAGCCTCTTTTGCCCCTTTTCAGGTTGTAGGCCTTATTTTAAACAGGTGAAATACGGTGACAGAATGTAGGAAGTAGAGACATTGTTTTTCTTTCTTTTCGTGGCCTTCTGTGTTGTGTTCCTGCTGTGGATCAGCACCTCAGAGCATCATGCTGTGGAGTAGAAGGTGGGCACTGCAGCTCAGTGTTAGTCTGTTTCAGTTATGTGGGAGCAGAAGGTCACCAGGCAGGCTCTGCAGTGCCCCAGACTGTGCCAAAACCAGCTCGCTCTTGTGGAAGCAGACCAAATGCTTGTAAAATGGCCGTGCTTGGTTCTGTTCCCTTTGTGGATCCCAAATGCACCTGAAGAAGCCATTGTGGAGAAATGTAGTGGAGTTTTCCCCAAACACTCCGGGCCTGTCAGAGCAGGAACTTGTTTTGCCTTGAAACCTAATTTGAAGCTTAGCTAGAGCTGAAGATGAAGGACAGTTAGTGAATTTGTAACGTGTGTTGCTGTACTGGAGGGGCCAGAGTTCATGGCAGGCCATCTTGTCCAGTGCAAACCACTGCAGTGCAAGACAGTCACAGGTATTACAAAGATTAATGACAGGATTGGAATTTTCTTGGCATTAATTTTCTGTGTTGGGGTGGGATGCCTTTGTAGCATCAGTGTTTATCTTGAATTTTGGGTACAAAAAGTTGGACTTTTGGTGTCAGGAACTTGTCTTTATTACTATTTTAAATGAGTAGCTGCATTTTCTAGAACTGAAGTGATACCCTCGCTGCTGTTGAGCACTGCACCTCAGGTGCATTTTACCCCATTGCTTTTATGATGTCTGCTCTAAAATCGGGAAGTCAAATATTTTCATTTGGTTCTGCGGCCTCCATCTAAACAGCTTCCTTAATTCACAGGAGTACATCAGAGTGCTTCAACCATTTTATCTGCCAGGTAGGTACGGGTGCTAAAACCTCATTGTAACAGGCAGTCAGCAGTTTGAGCGTTCATCTGATGTGTTTCATTACAAAGGAAGCTCTTCAGTAGTGACAAGCCAAAACAAGTGCAATATCTGTGTGTGTGTGTGCAATGGGTGTTTATTTCCTATGAGTACATGCACAAAGGTGAATGTTTCCCGTTTTCCAGCCACAAGTTCAGTTATGTGGTCAATGTGGCTTGCGTTTTAGTTGAGCATAGCACAAAGCGTGATGCCTGTTGAAAACCACACGATCCGTATGAAAGAATGTACTGGTTTTCTGTGATATCCCAAAAGGAATCCTTCCTGGTGACCTGCCTTGTTGTGGTGGCACCTGCTCTTTTCTGTGAGTCTGAGTGCTGCAGTGCCTCAGCTGCTGCATGGCATGCAAATCTCTGTCGCATGGAAAAACAGCTGAAAATCTGATTTGACTTCAGTGAAAGGGCAGTAATGTGCTTGTCAGCTGATTTTAAGAGTTAGCAAGATAAAAATCTCACCTTGGATCAGGTAAGGAAGGTAGCTACAACTCAGAACAGGCAGCGCAGTTTTGGTCAGCTGTCCGTGGCAAAACGGCGTGGTGTTTCAGGCTGAGGCTGGACGCGAGGGAGACTGCTGTAGTGGCTACTAACGTAGAAGCCTGTATCCTGGAGTACATGCTGCTAGGGGGCCAAGATCCCCGTCCTGTTGTTAATGGTGATTCTTTCTGAGACTCATTATTCTTTACTAAATAAAACCCGCAACAAGCCCCGGTTTGGGAGTGGTGAGTGGAAGTGCACGAGATAAGGAAGCGGGCAGAAATGGGGATAATTCTCTGTGGTTTAATGGTGCTGGTGGTAAGGAACAGCTGCCACCAAAGCAGTGAAAATTGAAAGCCAGGCAGGAGTAGTAGGAAGGGGTGATGACAGCGACGCTGCTAAGCAATTAACACTTACTTCACTTCAGATAAAACCAGGTCAGCAGCCGTTTCTGGCAGAGGGACAGTTGTAACCTCCAGCCCTTTTGGCTGTGCATGCTTGTGGAAGCATCTGCAGAGGTGCTGAAGTTCCTTACTGCGTACAGTTCTTAGAGTGAGCAGGGAACCACCTTTTGCTGCCATTGTTACTGGTATTTTTTCCCTGGTTCCTACGTGTTCCTGTGCCTGTTTTCTTTGACAGGGCTTTTCTCCCTCCAGTGCTTTATTGCTTCTGAAATCTTTGTGTTACTGCTCCCTGCTCCCCATACGCCCACACATTCTTAATTTCTCTGGGACAGAAGTTGTGATGCCATGGGTGTTCCTGTGACATTGTTCAGCCAGACCACACTCACTGCTGTGTCCAGGTGGGGTGACATGGGAGCAAGGAGCAGAAGCAGAACCATATGGTGAGATGCTGCAGGAGCTCTTGGCTCTGTTACAAGTCCTTGCTAGGGGAGGGGGCCAAGGGGTTGTTGGATGAGAAGTAGGGCACATCTGGGGCCATGCAGCTGTTTCTGTTCTGGGTTGTCTCTCACCTGACTCTTCTCTTCCAGCTTGTCTGCACTTGCAGTATGTAGGAAGATTCGGTAAATTAACAGAGCTCTGTGCCCTTTTGTGCACGTCTGTTGCTTCGTGGCACGTCCCAGTGGTTCTGCTGGCATGCAGGTCAGCTCAGAGCTTGGTAAGCGTGGGTGCTTTGCAGCCTGCACTTCTTGTTCTGCAGTGCACAGCTGCTGTCTTACACTTCACTGATGGACGCTGGGGCTGTGTTTGTGTCCTTGGGAGTCCTCCTTAGCATTGTGATTATTTTGCCTGCATGTTGTTTTTTCTATTTTTCATGTTTGTCTAAATGCTGGAATGAATTCAAAGCCTGTCTCTTGCAACTTCCAGCTTGCACATTGTATGTATCTTTCTTTTGTTCATTCACTGTGATGCTAGAAACTTAGTTTCCTATGAACAAAACTGTTCTCCTTGATTACATTAAAATTTTCTTGGAAGACAAATACAAAATGCACGCAGTAGAAATTTTAGGGAGGCAAAAAGGTTCTGTCTGGACCGCAGGAATGACAGTTGTGCAGGGCAAGTTAATTCTTGCAAGTACCCCTAACAGTTGTTATGTTATCTGCAACTCTTTCTGTGCTTTCACATTGAAGTTACTCTATCTCAAGTTGAAGTCAGAATGGTGTTTTACTGCTTTTATCATATCTCCTCTACTTGAATGTTGCCTCATCTACTGCTTGTTATTTCCAGCCCTCTTTCCATCCTTTGCCTCATTTTTTGTCTTGCCAGACAGCACTGCAAGCTATCAGACTTTCTTTCCATTTGAAGTTACTGCAGCTCGGTTGCCAGCCAGACTTTGCAGTATTAGTCAGGAGAACCTTTGGCAAGAGTCTGATACTGAATTTTGAAGCAGATGTGGCCATCTGCATTGAAGAAATGTGTTGGAGTGAAATCCAGGTGGTGGTTTTTATGCAGGTGCTGATACAGATAAGGTCACTGGAAGGTGTTTTCACTTTCCTTTCTCACAGATTTTTTCACTTACTCTTTACTCCTTAAATTGCTGTCACTCTCTTTCAAAATTTCCAGGAGAAATAAAAATTTCAAACGAAGGAAAGACACAAAGCACAGAACTGTCACTAAAGTAACAGATTGGAGGTTTGGGACAAGAATTTATCCGTTTGGAAATGTACAGCATGCCAAGTTCTAATTAAAATCCTCGCAGATTTCTTCTGGCTTTCTTTGTAATGTTGACTGTAAAAGGGATTTTGTGATGATTCACCTTCATAAACAGAGAAAATCTTGTGGAGTGAGAGAAGCTTGAAGGGACAATGAAGTGTGTGGCCATGTAGCATTTTGGTAACTGCTTTTCATTTTGGTTTCTTCTTTATAGTTCTCAATGGATCTATTCCTATAGTGCTGTCTGCAAAAAGGTTAAGGATGCATTCCAAAGCAAAACGAAATTGTAGAATATAAGTATGATCTGCCTTCATGCTCAGTAAACAAATGTTAAATCGAGTGCTTTTATTGAAGGGGGAAATGGAATTTTTTCAGACTACAAAATCACATTTTGTCTCTGTGCTATGGTTTGAGGTAGCATACAAGCCTTTTAAAAATGTTTACCTTGGAGTTCTATTGGGAAGACACTTCTTTGACAGAGAATAATACATAGGCCTGATATTTGATGCATTTTTGTTTGATGTTTGAACTTAAAAATGGGTTTGGGATTTTTTATAACTTTAGAAGTTGTCCTGCTTTTTTTTCTTTTTTTAATCAAGTCAGTTCATGTATTAAATTGGAATCTGTACAAATTGCAGTTAATTATAGTCAAATCAGAGTGAGGCCTAAAATAGGTCACATGCCATTTGGAATAAAATGCACTGAAAATTATTAAATCTGCTTGGTTGAACCTGACATATATTCAGAGGTGTTGCAGCCTTCCCTAGATGCTGCTATTCCATTTTTTTTTTTCTTGTGTGCCATGTTGAGTCTGCTCTCCGGAAAGTAAAGTGAAATGCTTCCTTTTAAAGGAAAGAAAACACACATTTAATTGCTGAGACTTCTGGCTTTGACACTAGCGTCAGAAATTGTTTTGCTCAGTCTATTTGCTTAAGCCCGAGTGAAATTCTTCCTAAATTTTGTCAGTGTCTGAATACAAGGGGAAATGTACATGCTTGAGAGAAAAGAGGGGCCCTTACCCCCAGTGGAACCAAGTCCATTACTTACATGTTGAACATGTAGATGATCTTTGAGGTCCCTTCCAACCCAAGCCATTTGATGTTGAAGATATTTAATTTAAAAAAAAAAGTTCCCTTGGCTCAAGGTCATTGCTGAAGCTGTTTCATATGGAACCTTTGTGAGCCTCTGTCTTTGAGTGTACCTGCTTACTGTCACAGAAGGCAGCTGACTCTAAACTTCCTTCATTCCTTTCGGTTTCTGCCCTGAAGTTGCTTCTGACTTTCAGGGAACCTTCCTTCCCTGTCCTTCGAACTGCCCTGGTGAGTCGGGAGAATCCCGCTAACCCTCTCCCAGCACCACAGATGCTGGCTAGGAGAGCGTTGCTTTTGCTTGGAGGTGGTGCACAGTCCTTGGATCCTCGTGGTACTTAATAGGAATTACTGCTTTATGCCTTTTTTTTTTTTAATGATTCTAAATGCTATGGAATTAATTACATTAAAACAGCTTCACCAGTGACCTTGGGCAAAAATCATTTCCAGCAGCATATCATCTGCATACGTACTGACTTAATGAACGCCTGCACGCTCCCTCAGGTTCAGCTCTTCTGCATCGACTGTTGTTTCACATACCTGCGTGTTTGCACTTTATAGGAACTAGTTATTATTTTAATTGTGTGCGAGAATATGTATGCATCTGAGTTTATTGCAGTAGGTACTAGTAAAATTGTCTGCCTGTCAAAATACCAGATCTAAAAGACTGGTCTGGTTTCCATCCCAGACGTATGTGCAGTGTAAGTAGAAAGGGTTTTTGCTTTTCTCCCTTACACAAACCTGGGAGCTGTGTACACCCAGCTGTCTATCTCCCATTTCTAGCCAAAATTTCTTCACGGTCATTGCTAACAGAGACTCATCAGACCAGCCTCTGTGTTCAGGTGAGCCTTCAAGACTTGTCTTCAGCGAGCGCTGCAGCCCTCACACCGCTCCCGCTGGGTTAGCTGCCGTTCAGTGGCTGAAGTCGGTCAGTGCTTCTGTTGGCCTGGTTTGCCGCTAACGTTAGGAGGCATATCTGACACTGTACAGCCTTCAGCAGCTGCTCGGTTGGGTAGGAGGCTGTTTATGTCAGCTTTAAAGATAAAGCTGTGCTTCTAAAACTGTCCTTTCCTAAGAAGTGCTTGTTAACAGGGCTCGAGGTGCACGTACAGGAACCCAAGTGAGATACGCTGTGCAGCAGTCTGACTTGCAGCTGAGATGAATCTGATACGGTACATGAGGCCTTGTGCATTCTGACTGTAGAGGTTTGAGTTCCTCTATTCTTTCTCTCAGACCACTGCAGGTATGTTCTTGGTGTTCTTCAAATGTGCAGACACGTGGCTAGCAGTAGTTAGTAGGTGTTGGTCTGTCTCAAGTCACAGAAGAGGTTAGGCTGCAAGTGAACAGCCATTTCTATCTTTAAATCATTTTGGGAATCCGCGTCTTGAGAGGTAAAACATTGGAGAATTGAGCTTGTTTTACTTAAGCCTGGCCAAATTTTATAGAAAATTCATCAACTACAAATTGCATTTGTTTTCCCTTGGCTGACTGCTGAAAATATGGAACACTTTACATGCTCGAGGTAGCTATGGGGGTTAGTTTCTAGAAGGTGCTGTCTTCAGTGTCCTCCACTGATTGGGCTTCCATTGTGCTTTGTCTTGTCTTTCCAGCAGGGCTATTGTGTTTCCTAATGGATCGTAACTTTAACAAGGTAAGCTTGGAGAAAAGGGAAGGCTTGAGCAGTTGAATTTTTCTTGCCATAGGACCCAGTTAACATAATGAGATGGCTGATGTCGTTCTCTTAAAGCTTCAGAAAAGCCTGATCGTGGTTTCCCATCCTTGAATAGTTCACATTCTGGGGTCTTTTATTTTCAACCTGTGCATTTGGCAGTGGTGCTTAGCGGAATCTCTGAGGAGATGAAAGCAAGGGGGAGCGTTTTAGGTTTAAATTGTTAGCTGTGTAAAGCCTGTTCAGGCTCTTTCAGTCCAGCAGGACTGTAAAGTGTGGGGTTGAGCTTTGCAAGGGCTGCTTGTGTGTGCTTAGCTGAAAACCTGTTAGCAGTTCTCAGTGATCTACATTATTACATTTAGCCACATGTCTGCATTTTTGCAAGAGCAGAGCAAAACTTTATATTCCCTGTTTATTTAGTGGTTAAGTCAAGAGGCCGGTCCTGCAAATCATTTCTTGTTGTAGTCACTTCTATGTGGAAAATTTTGTGGGAGATGGTGTCCAGCTTTCCCTCTCCATCTATTCTGTTTCCTGATGTTGTTCTTTGTCCCGTGTAGGCCACAGAGATGTATTTTGTGGGGAGTATAATCTTAGAAAAGAACATTTGATGAAGCAACTTGTGCAAGAAAAATGCTCTCAGTAAAATAAATCATTCATAGCTTTTAGCTCTTTGAAAACCCATCCTAACACTCCTGCTGGGTCCCTTTCACTGTAAAGTAATGTGGAGGATTAGTCAGCATCATCTAATTAGGCGGCAGCAAAGCAAAAATTTTGTTTAGCCGACTCTGCACTGATTCATTTTTCATTCCTAGGATTTGCCCATTGAAACCAAATGCAATGAGGACATTACTGATGGCATTTGAGTCGTCGTCAGGGTGTGTGGGAGGTGTGGCAGACTTACAGGAGCTCTGTGCTGGAGGAGGAAATGCAGGGGTTTTCATACCCAAACGGTCTTCCTGTGTTCTCTGTGCGCCTCAGGTGCGGACTGGTTTCTTAATAGCTTTAATTCCATTCCATCCTGAAAAGTGTGTAAATGAAACTTGCTGGAGAACCTTTCCTCCCACTCCCGTAAGTCTGTGCTGCTTTGGTATCTGTGTTGGACTGTCTTGTGATCTGGTGGTGTGGCTGAACGCCCTAACCAGTAGCCACTGGTGACTGTGGGTTGGTAATGAGAGACCACAGCTTGGCACCGCCGGGGCAGGCCGGTGATAGAGGCTCAGCATCCAAGAAGACTATTTGACAGCGTAACAGAGTCCAGGAGAAGTGGCTTCTCTATAAGAGGTTTGTCTTGGCCCCTTGCTTCGTGAAAGCACTTCAGCACTTGCTTAACTGCAAGTGGAGCAGGGTGTTGTGTGCTCAACAGCTTTCTCTGACTTCGAATTCAGACCTGACTGAGGAATGCTGACACTTCAGCCGTGTTTTCATGAGCGGACAGGCTGGATCTGTCTTCGTTCACAGTGGCTCACATAAGATTACTTACAGCTGAAGAATTTGGGAAGAACAGCTCGCTTTTTTCTGAGTAGAGGTGATTAAGATTTTGCCAGTTGGGGCATTAGGTCTATGTAAAGAAAGAAATTCGTCTTTTAGTATGGAGCTTTAAAATAAACAAGAAAAAAAGCAAAACTTCTAATTTCTCATTAGAACAAGGGATTTTTACGAGTGTGTTGAGAACCGTTAATAACATAGTAGAATTTGCAGTGAGAGAAATCTGATTTCTCTTTACGTTTAGGCATTGTGAGATGGCTCAATCTGGAGAGGTGTTTTCCTCTGCCTCCCACACCCCCTCAGGATCGCCATCTGCAGAACATTTCTATTCTACAAATCTGTGGAGTACGAGAGCAGATTAGAGCCTGTGTGTCCCTAGAGATCTCCTGTCTAAAGTCAGGGAGATGTCTACCTCACTTTCCAGTCAAGCTTCACTGCTTTTTTTTCTTTTTCTTTTTTTTTTTTTTTTTTTTTTTTTTTTTTTTTTTTTTTTTAAATGAGTGCCTTCCATGTAACAATAAAAGCAACATAATTTACCGAAGGGATTACAGTAAAAAATGCACGTTTAACTGCTCTGACCATTGAAGATACCTTTGAAATAATGCACTACATGCAGGTGTGGTCTTGGGTTTCCTTATTCCTGATGCTGTTGCAGTGCTACACATATGGCAGTGTCGCATGGAATCAGGATGAGGATTTGTGGTCGAGTGGGTCACTTCCTGCTCACCCGAGACCCCCATGTAATTTTTGAGCATTCTGAACCTTGAATATCGGCATTGACGTGTCAGACTAGGATGGTGTTGTCATAGTTTCAGTATGAACTTTAGAAAGGGATCTTACTTATGCACTGACTTGTGTTTGTTATTATTTTTAATTTTATTTAAGAGCAAGTGGAAGAGGTACATTGTTGGAGGCAGTTCTAAGGTGAGTCACATCCATATAAATAGAACTGCTGAGCACGTTGGATAAGCTGCACAGTGCAGAGGACAAAAATGCTTCAGGGGAAGGAAAGCCTCCTGAAAACGATCACATCGTTGCAAACGCCTGTCCTCTAAGACTGCAGCCAAGGGTACCTGCCACATCATATTTTTTCCTTTCCCCCTTACCTCCCCTTCAAGTGCAGGTTCATTTTAAACTCTCACTAATGCCATTGTTAGGCCACTGCAGTTTCAGCAGAAAGCACAAGGGGCGCAGAGAGCTGCGGTATGATTGTGGGTGCTGCATGGTGCTTTTCTGTGCCGTGAGTGGAAACGTGTCCTTTCCTTGTCGGGACTGTACCTTCATTTATCCCGTGTCTTCACTCATGATAAATTTTACAGTCTTTTCTTTTTTTTTAAATCATTATTATTTCTTATTTTCTTCAAGCATTTGCCGTACAGGTAGAACACGACAGCAGTGCTTGACTTCATTGGGAATGCTGTCTATGAAACAGACCCCTGGAGATGGTTAGTGCCAGTTCAGATTGACGCTATTTCCTCTTGCGCTGAGGTTTAGGATAATGGGTGGAGCTCAGCAGAGCAGCTGTCTGGAGACCCCAGACTTTCCCAAAGCGTAGGGAGCCTCTGGTTGTCACTGTGGAACCAAGCTTGCCCAAAGATGAGGATGCATGCGGCTTTATGTGGGTGGTTCCTGCTGTAGTGTAGTTGAGCCCCCTATGGTACGTGGCCAGGTGAAATTCCATGATGGTGGAATCTGAATAATTCTTAATGCAGCTCTAACCTTTGTGTTCTCTCTCAATTTGTCACTTGGTCTTTATTTCAGTCATTGTGAATGTATATATTGGCATGAAGACAGCTAGTTCTTATGGAAAAAGTAGGGACAACTGAGGATGGTGGAAACCTGATACCAGAGTTAGATCTGTGTATTTCTGCCAAGAGCTTAAATACAGCGTTTAGTATTCAGAATATTATTGTTACAAATTACTCAGAAATACTTGAGGTTTTTCATGTTTAAAATATTTTCTGTTTTTGTGAAAATAAAACTCTCCAAGTAAGCTTGATGAGTAATTGCTAGTTGTTTCTCCAGAACTGGAATTTATTTTCCATCCTTACTTTGTTCCCAGGGTAGAAATCACCACTACCCCGGTGTACCATGGCTGTGTTTGTGGTCTGATGTTGCATCTGATCCCTTCTAGATGCAGGTTGCCTCATGTTTTCCAGCTGCTTTCCATCCATACATTGTACCAGGCTGGCTGCACTGCTTACAGCTCCTGCAAGGCCGTCAGCGTGGTAGGCTTTGCCTCAGTAATCTGAGCAAGGGAGGAACAGAAAGATCATTTCGTTTTACTCATTTTCAAAATGGAGAAGCCAGTTGTTTTTTGTTGGTGATTTTTTTTTATTTTTTATTTTTATTTTTAAGTAGGCCAGCACTAAAATGCAAGTGAAGATCCTGGAATTTTCTTTTGATTAGCTGCAAATTTGAAGAACTATATGCAAAAGAGAAAGTGGGGGAATATATACTACTGAGATCTCTGTGGAATACTGAAATAATATGTCTGTATACTCTGATGCCACATAATGCAAGAAGCTGCGACACCAAGGGCACGTATGAAAATGAAATTACAGTTTCTAGTATAAAATGTATTTTTTTAATGTATCACTTTATTAGATTTTTTTTTTTATTGCTTTGCTCATAGTTAATGAAACTCATGTTAAAAAAAAAAAGCATTTCAGGCTTCTCTATGAAGGCATATGTTATATATTATTTTCAGCTGTCTTTCTGAAAGGAAGTACTGGGAGAAGAACAATGTTTTCTCTCTTTTGGAAATTCTTAAACTTTTTGAAGGAAGAATGTTCCTATCCCTCTTCATTCATCTCCTATTAAATTTTTTCTTTTTTCCTGTAGGAGTGTTATGATACTCACTAATGACAAAAATGTATGGAATTTTACTGAATCCAATTTGAAAACATACATTGTTTATTAAAGGCTCTCTCCTACATGCTTTGTGATGCGCCCAGGAGAAATTTTAAAGATCTCTGCTGACTTAAAAATCCTGTAGAATTCCTTTCTTAAAAAATCCAGCCTTTTTACATCTTTTATATTTTTTCTAAATGGACTGAGCCACATGAAAAATGGAACCCTTCCAACATCAGATGTGATTTTTGCCTTCACTGTCAGTATGAGTAAGTTTGCTGTATAAACCTGACCTCTGATATTCATGGTAGCAATAACTTCTCCATTTACGTAACTGTTGTGAAGTTTTTTTCTGGCAATGTTGTCCTTTTCATTTTGACTATACAACCTTTTTTTTTATATGTTCAGAAACTTCGGTTTCATCTCATAGTTACTGACTTATGTTTCTGAGAAATCAGAAATATTAGCTTGCTTGTGGTGATACTTACTTTTTTCTAAAATTTACAGGATAAAACTGGCAAGGTAGTTGGAGGCAATTAGATGCCTGTATATTTTCAAAAGGTTGCTGGGTCAAAACCAAAAAAGCTGTAAAAATGAGAAGTATGCAAATCAGAAGGAATGAGTATGAGACAGAAGCTCCAGGATATCCTTTTTTATTTTTAATCTTTCTTCAGGTGTCCTTCCAGCTTTCACTGTAGAAATAAGTACAGAGGACATTGCATTCCCTCATGGCTATTCTATTCCCAAGTCATTTTCAAGGTGAGGCTTTTTGCATCTGGCTGCCTCTGTGGGTGAGAAAAGGATGGGTTGGGATTAACGAGTAGCATCAACCCAGCCTTGCCTGCCAGCCCGCACTGTGCATGGGATCAGCCCATGGCGGGGGCTTTCTTGGCTCTCAGATGCATATGGCACACGGAGGGAGCAGCCCACTGGGTGGGGTGATCTCAGCAATGTGCCTGTCAACAATGTGATCACATCATAAGCTTCCCTAATGGTCCTGTGACATTAGAACAATGGAAACACACAGAGAATTAATATACTCCATTTAAAGCAGGTCCCGAGCCCTTCTCAGGTGCAAAACCAAACCCAAATCTGTAGCTTGTAATTAAGGCCCATTTTTTTCCTGTTATTACTTGTTAGCTTGGATTATATGAGTCTTTCTTGAAAGTGAGAACACGCCTGCTCTGCAGCAAGAGTTGTCTCTTAGTTATGAGTGGGAGTTGAAAACAATCCAGTGACTGGGAAAAGAGCAGCATTCCTTACCGGTGGGCAGGCAGGCATCTTGTTCTGAGTATGGGAGAGGGAGCATTGCAGGAAGCCACTGCTGTGACCTTGGACGTGGAAGTTACCTGGTGTTCCCCATCAGGTGCCTGGGGTAATGATGCTGAAAGCTGTGCGGCAATTCCACAGAAGCGCTCTGAAGGCGGAGGGGCCTGCGCTGCAGTGGGGTATGCAGGTCGTGCACTGGTTGGAAGAGAAAAGTCTTCAGTGGCTGCGCCCTGCGGGTGCGTTAAAGCAGCTCGCGTGCCTCGAGATAGGGCAGCATGCTGTTCAGGTGAGAACCAGCCCACGCTACATTCCTGATCAGAGAGGGTGTGTGAACCTTGACTGTCTGCAGCAACACAGCCAGCGTAGGTTTCAGTCAGCTGGAGCAGGCCAACTTGAAGGGGACAGACTCTTTAGCAGGGTCTGTTGTGATAGGGCTAGGGGAAATGGTTTCAAATTGAGAGAGGGGAGATTTGGCCTGGATATAAGGAAAAAGTTTTTTACAATAGGGGTGGTGAAGCACTGGCACAGGTTGCCCACAGAGGTGGTGGGTGCCCCATCCCTGGAGACCTTCAAGGTCATGCTGGACAGGGCTCTGAGCACCCTGACCCAGCTGTAGGTGTCCCTGTGCACTGCAGGGGAGTAGAAATGGGTGGCCTTTAAAAGTCCCTTCCAACTCAGATGATTCTATGGCTCTATGAATTTGGAGCATGCAGCAGTGGCTATGTGGGCAGGTGGAGCTGTATCACAGCACGTGAGGTAGGCACAGACTGCTAAAGTCACCTAAAGCTGGCCTGGTTCTCTAACGCAAAGCCCTGAGGCAAACGCTGTTTGGAAAGGAAGGACAGTTGTGCATCCTTCTGTCAGTGTACTCATCATTCTAGCTTGCAAAAATAGGATTCTGTGCATTTCTTTGTGCATCTTCTTCCTGAAGAAAGACACTGCCTGGCACAGTTCGAGTGAAAGGTTTTCTTGCCAGCTCCAAGAATGCGTCGCTTTCATTGTGATCTGAAGCGTGCTTTTATGCATTGTTCTAGCACAGAGTTTGGCATTGAAGCCGGAACTTCAATAAAAGTTTTGTGTTGTCTTTGAGGTGGAAGAACTATCTTTCAGTCACAGAAGTGGTGTCAAATGCTATTTTTGATGTCCTGGGAACGTTCATGGAGTTGACACTGTGATAGGCTGTATTACCGAATCTGCCCCGTCTGTGTTTACTGTGTAGCAACTTGGATGAGGATCTTTTGCAGCCCCTTTGCCTTCCTTTCCTTTTCTTCCTCCCATGTGGGGCAGTAGAATTATTCCAAGTAGCTTTTATTTGACCTTCTTTGTATTGGATGATTTTGTGCTTTATCTGCGTTGGAAGCAATGCTTTGGGAAATCATTTGGTATCAGGCTCTGAACTGAGCTGGAGATTTGAGCCCCTTTGCAGAGGCATCAGCCTTAGCACCAGTGACGGTTCATTCTGCCAGCCGTTACAGCATGAAATTGTCAGAAACATCCAAGTAATAAACTTGTGTGTTTGAAATCTTCCCAGAGATTCATCCCTTAGGAGTTCTTCACAGTGCTTATTTTCATGCTGGAAATGTGAACATGTTTAGGAGTCGCATATGAGTACAACGCATCTTTCAGAGGTATTTATGAACAAGTTTCATAATACAGCCCTGATGGAACAGTCACCTCTTGCTTACAGTGGTATTGGTGACAGTAGTTATGTTCTGATTGGGTTTGATATCCAGCTGTCTGAAACAGGAGCAGTCTTTGTGTCAGTGCAGCACTTTGCACACTGGGAGGTTCTAGCCCATTCTGTAGTAGTGCTGTAAAATAATTGCACTTGGTTCTCTAGGTTTGCTTCCTCAGTTTGTCCGACAGCAGACACAAAAGGAACATGTGACTCCGCCACTCTGAGTCCTGTTGCCCAGTCTTTCAGTTTCATACAGTAAATGTCACTCTGCATGTTCAGGCTTCAAGTTATATTTATTTTGGGGGAGTGGAGGATGGAACAGGGACACTTTCAGCTAGCTCTTTTTATTTATATTCAAAGAACAGTCTCCAAATCCTTATTGTGGCGAACGTACATTCGTTTTAGAAAATACTTGTCTATAAATATTGATTATGATAACTTCTTTGCACTAAATTGCAGGCTGTATATGCCAGGGCATGATTCACCTCCTACTGCATGGCAGTTGTCACCCAGGAGTCTAGCACTCTTGTTTCTTTTTATAGATTCCACTTGACACAGTGAATTATTTCTTCCTTCATCTTACAGCAATAGAGAGTCTTGAGACATCTTAAAGCCACATGTGGATGGCTAAGGCTTAAGTGACAACCTGCTCTTCCTTGGCAGAAATCACAGATATTCTGCCCATTTGTCCAATCACACAGGTAAACGTGAAGATGCAACAAATTATCCCAAATTATTGGTGCCCTCTGTGTTCCCCTGGGAACACATCTGGATTTAGGGAGAATGCTACTTCCCCATGTGTAGGGTGTTTATTAAAGAAATAAACAGCAGTGCTGTCCTCTTCTGTTCTTTGAATTTGTGTTCTAAAATAGTGGGGCATCTTTGTGCCTTCTCTGTTTTGTAGCTGGATGAGGGTCTCGTCCTGAACAGTCACTTGTGAACTTGGGATTGTTGGACCCAGCGTTAGTGGTGTAAGCGGTTACCTGTTAAGTCTTCTGCAACAGTAGACATCACAGGGGGAAAAGGAGTGGTAATAACTGTACACGTCCCAGCTTTTTTTCTGGATGGAGGAAGTCCAGGATACGTTAAAATGAATATTAAGCATTGCACATATGCAAAATGCTGTTTCTACCCCTAACCAAATAACCAACTACATCATGTGAATACCTGCTACAGAACGCTGCACGTGGCGAGAACCAGCCTTCTGCAGGCGTGTGAGCACAAAGACAAAAGGCGTAACTTCTTTCAGCTGTGAAATCCCCCTTCAGTTCCAACTGCTGTGAGAAACGCTTTAGATCTGTTTCTCGGGTTTGTGTTTAATTTCAGTTACCTGTGGATTTGTGGATGTTTATAAATGGTACCAGTGGAAGAAGAAGAGACTGCATCTGTTTGCTTTTTAACTGCTGGTTTTACACCTTGTGTGCTCATTAAATTGCTGAAATTTAATGAGGAAGCAACTTTGTATCCTATTGGGGGCTCTTTCCAGTTTGTCTGCCTAAATCTTCACTGTGTTGTTTTCAGCAGTGATGGTTCAGAGGCCTGGAGGCCCAGGGGTGTCACAGCCTTCAAGCACAAAGTGTCGGTGGCGGTGCTCTCAGAGCTCGGGGATGAGTTACCATGGAGCTACTCCAAGACTCCTGTTTAAAAGGAAGCTTTCAATGCACCTTACAACTTATTTTTCTAGCACATTTAACAACTTCTCGTATTCCTTCTCCCTTCAGACCAATGCCCTCGGTGCATCAGGTGTTGCAGATGTCGAGCCTGGAAAGCAGGGCAGTGATGTCATTTTCTGTGCGTCCTTTCCCCCTGACCACAGCTCTGTTAAGTTCTGTTGCTGTAACGTGCACCCAGGCTTCTTGGATGTTGTTCTCTGTGCAAAACTAGTGAAAAATTTGCCAAAAAGTTCCCCAAGCTCTTTCTCAATTGTCTCATTTTCTTGTGGTGCTTCTTAGGTTTATTATAGTTTTATATGATTAGATTATGCACATAAGAAAAGCAATTAACGAGAATCTGTGTATAAAAATGGATTGTGATGAGAGAAAATTAGATGTCTTTTATCTCCCTTTTCTTTTCATTTGAGGAAAAGAAAAAAGTGTCATTTCTTCTCCATGTTCAAAACAGCCACTTTATTCTCATTTAACTTCACACTGGTTTTTTAGTTTTTGTTTTTTAAATTTAGTGGTGTTTAAAAAAAAAACAAACAAACCAAAAAACAAAGAACAGGGAAAGACAGAAGCTGAACTTGGAGAAAATTCAGAGTATATTTTTGAACAGAAAATATTTATGACAAAATCAGTGGTTTTTCGTGAAAAGATTATCATAAAAATACATGGTGTCTTGTTTGTATGTACCTCTTGCACTTACATCAGTGGGAATTGGAATCGCTCCTTGCATTTGAACATAAGAACACTGGCTAAAGATTGGAGTGACGGCAGCTTTCCTTGGGGCGGGAGTAGGAGCAGCAGTTCTTGCTTTGCAGCATTTGTATTATGTAATGTGTGCAAGATTACTTCCATTCACTATCCACTTTTTCAATATTAAAAAAGCAAACGACCCCAGCAACAGCAAGAAGTTTCTCTGCCGCTGGGATCTGTGATTAGTACGGTTATCTTTCTAGATGCAGGATCAATGTAGTTAATAAAAGACAGCAAATGACAGTTTCTTGGAATGCTACTTGAAGCCTCACAAATCAGAATATTCATGTGTTTATTGTGTGGGAATGTAAGAGAAGTTGCAGATATAGAACTGGGACTGATCAAGTAATCTCCCTGCAGGCAAAGATAATACACTATCCCTGTGCACTGAGACATTTCAGCCCTGTTTTGAAGGATTATGCATATTATTCCTCTTTCATGTTGTTTACTTTTGCCCTGTTGAGCAGGCACCTTCTGCAAAGCACAGGCTGAAGCGTGGCATCGGGCCTTATATCACAGCCAAGCCCACATTTCGTCTATTTGGAGGGTTCCAGCTAGTTATATTTGCAAGTACTTGAGTCCTGCCTCTTCCAAATGATTGTGAACACCTCTGTCCAGCCTGCTGTGTTCTCAGCATTTTTCTTTGCAGCTTCAGCCTCTTACAAGGCTGTGATAGCAACATCCTAGGCACCAAGAGGCTCCCTAGCTATTCAGTCACTCGAGTTTGCAGCTTAGCTCCTTCATTACTTTGATCCCTTTGGAAAGTAGCATGCAGATAGATCAGTTCCATGATCTGATCCCTGATGTTTGCTGCCTTGTTAACACTAGCTGTTGCACAGGTCCAGAAGTAAGTTCACAGGGTTCTTAGCGATACACGCTTACTGGAGGCTGGGGGCTGAGTACCATGTTCTCAGGAGCAAGCCCGGTGGGAGATCAATTCCTGTATTCTGCAAGCATGCCTGTGGTATCAAGGAACAAAGGCTTGTGTTGAGACCACTGGATGCTTGATTTAATTTTGATTTTTTTTTTTTGTTAGCATTTATTTGTCCATAATAACAGTAGGCATAAAACATTTTCTTAAGGACAGTGAATGGATGTTGCTACAATCTAAACCCAAACAGCACTCCCCAGTTGTCTCCAACTCCTCCATATGCTTAACAATTGCCAGATGCACTTGAAAAGCAGCTGATTTTACTCTGTCAGGGCAAAGGAGTTTCTTATAAAGCAGCATTTGAGAAGGGAGAAACGAGACATTTTATGAAAATGAAGGAATGAAAGAGTGGTGAGAATATGGATAAGGGTTGGGGGAGTACCTGAATTTTAGGAAAAGAGATGAATAATGCAACAGCAGGACAGTGAAAGATGCGAATGGGAAGGCAGGGGGTAGTAACATAGAGAGCAGGAAACTTGGAAGGATGAAAATCTGAAAAAGAACACAGTTGAGTAACAACTGGTAGAAGAAAGCAGTGAAAGAAAGATCTGAGCAGCAAGGTAAAGTTAAATTTCTGGTGAGCTTCATGATTTGGTTCATTTGGGACTTAAGACAGACTTTTTAAACTCTGGTGGAGGGGGAGAGATTCTGAAAAACTTTTTGCATTGTGAGAGCAAAGGGAGAGGTCACAAAGAGTTATTGAAAGATGCATTTTGCTGCAGCAGTGTTCATGCAGAATCCAGCTTCAATTAGCGAAGCTTCACACAGGCACTAAGGCTCACCTGAGCTGCAGCGGCCTGGCTTCGTTAGCTACTCGGAAGGGCTCGTTCCTTGATTGCTGATCTCTGAAGGAGTGCACGTTCTTCTTTGGGGAAGTTTGAAGAACCCGGCATGCCTCTATTAATCTACACTGCAGGAGATCCTACAGACATCTTTGGTAATTTCTGAGTTATTGTTCATCTTGTCTTTTGTAGCTCCCTGTTTTTCACAATGAGGACATCAGCAATGCTTTATTAGCAAAGTGCTATGAAGTATTTGGATGTTAAGTGTGAAAAACAGAGGTGTAACTCCGTTTAAGTGGTAAAGCAGAACTGAGAGAATATACAGATAGGGATATCTAAACCGTGCTGTTTGCAAACTTGAATGTCCAAATAGGCAGAACTATAGGCCTGCTTCAGAGAGGATTGTTCAGAATGGAAGGAAAATCAGGACTGTGAAAAGAACAGACAATGACAGAGAAGACAGAAGTTGTCCTCTCTCTCCTTGCAACACTCTTGGGGAATATTTTAATTGAAAGCTTTTATCCAAAAGGATACTCAGGTGAGATAAATAGGGACAGAATTATCACCACTTGTCGACAGTGTATTCCTGTGAGACAAGTCATTGTTGGCTAATGTAAGAAACAGAGCAGCCTTTTGCTAGCTTTATGTGTGTGTTTGTGGGGAAAAAGTCCTTTGTTTGACTGCATATTTAGGTTCTGGTGGCAGGGTATGTGACAGCTACCTGGTAGGTGCTGAGTGGGGAGGGAAGCGTGCTGTTACAGACATGGTTAAGTCACTTCTGCTGCAGAGGACTGACTGCATCCCAGTGGGTATTTTTGTGTGGCCTCCTGGTGAGCTGGTCTGGGGGCCTGTGCTGCCGACGGTTGGTACTAACAGTTGATGTGTGTTTTTTCAGCTCTTTTGGCAAAATCAGCGTTACTGAGGTGCTTGGAGGGAGGATCAACTTGTATGTGCAGAGCAGCTGGTTGAAAGAGACTTGAGTGAATGTGGAATGATGCTTAGAAATGAGGGGATGGACAGATGGGGGAAACATTCAAAAATTTTCAACTACTGTGCAGTCTCTTTTGGAACAGATACACAGATGCTCCAATCGCTTTCAGGATGTTCTGTTTCCTTATTATTGCCAACCTCTTGCACAGGAGAGAAATTGCTCCCTGCAGTGCTGTCCTTCCAGGGCCCAGAAGCTGTCATCTGTGAGGACTCTGCCCTGGCTGCAGTGGCATGTGCCTGGTCAGCTGCTGTTCGTTGTGCTCCCCTGTTACTCAGTTCCAGAGTTGGCCACCTTCTACCACAGGATGGCTCCAAGTCTTTGCAGAGGCAAGGCAGTCTTGTGTTATCAGACTTTCAAGAAAAGACAACGTTGCTTTCCGCTGGGTGTTCTACAGGTGGCAAAACTCTTTAGAGCAGTGTCAGGTGACTGTCCACTTCCTCTTTTCCCCGAGCCTGCCTTTGCTTTCCCTGTCCTGCTGACCCTCTGAGTCTGGAGAAAAACAAGATGTGTGTGGTAACTTCTGTGCTTGCTTTTCTCTCTCATGTCTCTGTTCCACATCCCTCAGGACTTTCTTCTCTTGGTAATTTATCTTGTGTATTCTCTAGGCTCAGGAGGAGTGGGTTTTCAAGTGAGGCTAATGATCTCTCTGCAAAGCTGACTGCTGAAGATGTAAATACAAAGCGAAGCTTGCTTTCTCTTTTTGTGTCACCAGGTTCTCTCTTCCCATGTCAAAGACACACTTGAGGGGAATACATTTCAAGTTCAGCCCCCCCCCCCTTCCTCCCGCTGTCCTTCCTTCACGTTCCTCTTTCCCTAGAGGGCAGGTGGCTGACACATGGCAGTGCTGAACACAAGCAGGTGGATTGCACAGACACACCTTGAACAGGGCACTGTGCAGCACGCCTACAAGCACGGACTTGTGCCGCGTGGCAGCGTGCTCAGACTGTTTGTCGGAGGGAGAAAAGCACTGACATACTCATCTGGCTTAGTCTGCTTCGCCAGGCTGGGTTCCTCTTCACCTTAGAAGGTTTCAGTAACAGCCTGTTGCAGGAAGTGCCTGTTTCTTCTTCTGGTAGGGGTTGCACAAGAGAAGATTATGGTTCCTGACTTAAAAGTAGATGCCATGTTCCCTGTGCATGTTGTGGAGCTGTCTAGCTGCTCTGTGGCTTTCTGTGTGTTGTTTAAGTCAAGCTAAAGCATGAGCATCCTATTTTAGTTTTGCAAAGAATTCAGATAAAAAAAATAATGTAAAGGTTTTCAGTATGGGTTAGGCTGTGGATGCATCAAAGTCTGTACTGCATTAGGGCTGTGCAGAAGTGTCACAAACCTTGTCATGCTGTGTGGGTGCCACAGGGCTCTGCATGGGTACAACACCTGCCCTGCCTGGTGGGTTGACCTCTTTGTTTTCTGCTGCTCGTTGGGCATCTCCAGCAATAGCTGTACTGCTGACTGTTCCTTTAATGGCCTGTGTTGTTTAAAAAATAAATTATTTACAAAAATTAATCTGACACCTTTAAAGGAAGACTTGGTTGGGTTGCAGGTGTTCCATGCTCTGTACCCAGTGTGATGAGGAGGTTTTTCTCTCCATCTCAGTGGCCCTCTCGCAGTTCTGATCCGAGGTTCAGAAGGCTGGTCCTTCTCATTGGGATCCTAAATTTTCTTCTCTTTTCATTCCCCTAATAACACATACGGATATACCCTGCAGTTCTTCTACAGAGGAATCAGTAATGTGTCTTCAGTAGCTGAGCTGATCATCAAAAGAACAAGGTCTGTACTAAGGAATTCAGCCCAGCAGTAACTGTCATGGAGATGTGCAACACACAGCTGTATAAATGGCCTTTGAAGATGATTAATGGTGGAGGTGTGCAGTTGTGGCAATAGCCTTGTGTTTTTTAAGTAGAGCCCTGAGCGCAGTTCTTGTATGGGAGAATGTGCAGGAATGCAAACCCCCCTTTGGACAGGGATTAGAAAGTGCCTGCTGCAGCCTGCTCAGCATCTGTGTTCTGCTTGGGGAAGGCATGGTGTGAACCAGCCCTTCAGAGGCTCCTTTAAAACCATACAAAAGGAACGTCTAATGTGGTGAGAGGCTGGAAGCGTTGGACGTATGTTTTGTCAGTCAGCAACTGCAGCTTTTTTTTTTTTTTTTTTTTTTTTTTTGTGCTGTAATTCACTGAATCCTTCTGGTATAGAAACATGAGATTGAGCAGACTCATATGTATGTCTGTGCTCTGTGGCTCAGAGAAGGTGAATGTCCTGTCATACGCTTCAGTAGAGAGAGCTGGTGACCTGTGTCATCAATTAGCAATTAAATAGTTCTTGTCCTGGGCTGGCAGCAAGATTTCCTTTTAAATATTTCAGTTTCTTGGTTCCAGATGGCCAGTTGGCCATCACATTTCCTGAACTTGCTCCAGCGCGTATTGAGCAATGCCTTGGCTAAAATTTTGGTTTCAGTATGCACTGTGAGGATGGAGTTGCTTAAAGTCATTTAGGCAAATGCATATACACACACACACACATACATATATATATAAATATATATAAAGCACTGAAATATTTTTTCCATTAAATTTAATCTGCTTTCAGAATCAAAAGCAGTCCTGCATTATCTTGTCATGCATACAATGTTAATTGCAATTCATTTTTAATTTAATGAAATATTATATTAAGAGCAAGGGGGTTGAGGAAGCTGTCTTGCAGCATCCTTGCTCCTTCTTTGCCTTGGTAAACTCAAGCAATCAAAGAGGTTAAATTTAAAATCCACTCTTGCTCAGAATTTTTCTTTTTAAATAGAACATTGTTTAAATTCAGGAAACTATCAAGGGAGGAATGAATGCATTGGCAGAGGTGACAAGCGGTATTCAGTTGTATAATCTTATTCTTTCAGGTTGACAGAAGATTCTGTTAGAGGGTTGTCTGAAACAGGAGTTCTCGATGCAGTTTTCCAGTTAATTTAAGTAGCAGAAGTCTGTATCATTATGTAAATCTAATTATCATTCTTGTACACTATCAACCTGGAAGTTGGTAGGAGTGCAACTGTGTCAGAGAAGGTCTCTGGGTTGGAGATGTGATTCTGCCCTGCTCCCTGTTACCCCAGGGGATAAGGGATGTGTCCAAGCCTGTTGCTAGTTTAGCAGCAAATTGGAGCTTGCAGTTACTGATAGTGTTCTGCTCTGCTCTCTTGGTTTAAAAACAACAACAAAAAACAACACATAGACATACGTTCCACACCACAATTTGGACCAAATTTTTAGTTTCCTTTTTCTGTTATTGTAATTTAAACCCCAAATAAGGACAAAATGTAGCTGTCTTAAAGACCTTTGTAAAATGTGACGTAAATGTTTTACAGCAATGTTTCTTAAAAACTAGTGAATTCTTGCTAGGTCTCAAAGAAATTTTTTTTAACTATAGCATCCAGAGTCCTAGCCTTGAATAAAGGTTGTCTGTACTGAAAAATGCACAAAATAAAACCATGAGAGTGTCTCTAGCCTTGGGGAATTTGTAGTCAAAGTGGAAGACAGCAGGTAATACCTGATGAAGACAGATGAGCCAGAAGGAGGAGCTGGAGCCGATCTCTTACTGTGGTTGACAGTGATAAAGCCACAGAAGCATGAAGAGCGACACCAGGGCAAACGGTTCAGCGGTGTGTGTGCTGTGATGGGTGAGCCGCACCCCCTGTGCGATAGGAGTTGGTTCCTGTTGGTGAGGAGGTCACCCGTGGGAGCTGCACGGTGCACATGTTTGTTCAGGTTTTTCCCCACTCCACTCCACTGTGAAGCACAGCAGCGTGCCTTCAGTTACAGCAGCTGCACTACGGACAGTGTCTGTTGGGTTTTAATGCTTCATCACTTCATAAGATGAGTCTGTTCTTGCTCTGTTGCTGTTACATTGCTGTTCTACATCCCAGCTGTAGGACACGCCCCTTGAGAAGAGCATGCCTCTTACTTGTCTGGGCTCAGAATTTTAGTTCTTATCCTAGTGCAAAGTGCAAATAGCCCTTTCAAAATGAGCATGTTGTTGCCTATTCAGTTCTCCTTATCTATAGCTTGTCCCACTGGGACAGGTCTGTTTGGGTGAAACAAAGAAAAATTAGCACTGGGAGAGAGATATAGAAACAGTCATCAGGCTTTCTAGGCACAGAACAGGTATAACCTGTTTGACTTTGCCCACAGCTTGCCAGGCTTGCATCTTCCCTCCTCCTGTAACTGCCGAGCTAATGGTTAGCATGACTGTGTCGTGTCCTTACTCATTAGGTCTGATTAGCAAGGTTATTGTTGCTAATATTGTTGATTATACATCATTTAACAAACAACAGTGATCCAGCCATTTAAAAAGAGAAAAAAGACCAACAGTTATGTTGACTGTTTTGCATAATTTGGGATTGGATAGCCTATTCTGTTGAATTCAAAACAAATAAAGTGTTGCTGCTTAGCAAGTGTTCTGTGTGTCTGGTCCCTACACTGCAGTGAGCCCAGAGAGCACGCAGTACTTTGTACGTGAAAAAATTGCATTTAAAATTGATAACCTACTGAGCTGAAAGGAACTGTGTGCAAAATTAATTACTGTTACGTTATACTGAATTTCCATGGACTATGCCCCTGTGTATAAACAGAACCTAATATTGATTTTTTACGAATTACAGCTTGCATTTTTGAGCTAGAGCTTCAGCAAAGAACAGCAGTAATAAGAATACAAAGAACGTGCACCAGTTTGCAGAGGTGGGAATAGCTCCATGTTTCGTACCAGTACAGAGGGATTAAAACGGTTTGATCAAGGTCACACAGAAAGCTAATGGCAAAGCCAGGACTGAAGGCAGCCATCCATCATCTTGGTTCACCCCTGATTTGCTCGAGCTCACTGCCTGCTGGTGTGGGTATCTGATCATCTAGAGTGCTGCAGTGGGGGTCTGAGGAGAGGTTCCAGTCTTCTAATGGGGTCTGAAAGTTGGGTAACCCAATGTATGGTTTAATACATAAACTGGGAAGTATAATATTAGCTGTGCACAACTTTTTTTAAAACTGGCTGTGTAAAGGCAGAAATAAATTAAGCCTTACAAGTCTCCTCTGGGAACCCAGTGAAGACTGTCCCGTTTTCACGGAGGAGGAAACAGAACGTTGATGTGATACAGCCAAGGTTACAGCACCGGGCACATCTGGGAATAGACTCCTGCTTTTATGCCTGTTACCGGTCACTTGCATCAGAGCTGCTGAGGTTCGCTTTCGGGATAAAGGTGTCCAGCCCAGGTAGGAGCATCGCAGCGCGGGTCCAGGCGCAGGGTGGGCGGTACGCAGGGCAAAGAAATCCCGTCCCCGTCCTCTCCTCCTCCAGCCGGGAAAGGGTTACAGCCTGCAGCAGCCCGAGGGAAGCGTCCAGCAGTGCTAGCGAGCGGCGGCACGGTGGGAGCCCGGAGCCGCCAGCCGCCTG
>VXAV01004821.1:59459-170634 GCA_013399715.1 Alectura lathami
CGTCGTTGTGCCCGGCGGGACCGGCCGTGCCCTGCCCGGCTTCTGCCGGCACGCTCCCCGCCAGCCGACGGGAAGACGCAGCCGGCTGTTTGAAACGGATGCTGGTCTTGTTCAGGGGAGCCTGAATCGCTTGTGTTTGCTACACCCTGCAGAAGTGAGCTCTGTGTGGTAAATGTGGCTTTTATGGGAACAACTCTTGCACCCAGCTCTCCTGGGTGAGTTCTTACAGTGCCAAGCAGCCAGTTGTTCCTGCACTGGGAGGATGTCAGGGTGCGTTCCCACTCCTTCGCTCTGACATCTTTTAGTTAACATACCAGATTATTCTGTAACGATTTATAACTATTGGCAATACACTACAAAACGGAATGTGTTCAGACGAACTTAAAGCAACAGGAGGGTGTGATCCTGTGTGTAAAGGTAATTCTGGGGTGTAGAAGATACAGATCTGTAAAGCAAGTTTGTCTTTCAGAACAGAAAGCTTTCAGCTGGAAACATTGATCTTACAAATATACCTTCCCATAATAAAAACTTCTTACTCAGTGAATTTTTTTTTTTTTTTTTTTTTTAAGGGAAATCTTAAAATCTTTAAGAAGTGCCCACTTGTTTCCTGGACCTTATGGTAAGGACCAGAGCACAGAGGGAGTGGAGGAATTTCAGCTTGGTACCTGTGCTTGAAGGACCATTCTGGTTTCTCTTATGCCCTGTGTTTTGCCTTCTGTTGTACTTCCTGGAACTGTGAATGTGAAATCTGTTATCCCAGCACCTCTGGGACACCTCGAAGGTGATGACATTCCAGTTTTTACATCAGTTGCCTTTTCTTATGAAACCCCTAATCCACTCTGGTTTTCTTCCTCCTTTGCACAGAGCAGCAGTAAAAGGGCAACACTTCCTACCAGGTCTCTTGCAGTTTCCTTTCAAAGCCGTGGAACCAGTGACCAGAGGTGTGGAGGTGGCAGAGACCACGCTGGGTTACAGGAGGTGGTGGCTGTAACTGGCATCGAGGCAATCAGCAGAACCCAGCGTGACCTGCGCTCACCTTCCAGGGTCGGAGCAGGGTCTGTGCTGGATCAGCGGGGTTAGGTTATCGGCACGGCTCCCCTTCGGTTCGTGGGGGTTGCCTGGCCTTTCATTCCCTTGCAGTAAGTTCCATGGCTGGATGAACCTCTGATGCGTCCTGAAGGTGACAGTGCATTACTGCTTGTTGGATTACATGTTCACAATTACTGTAGCTTCACTGTAAAGCTTGGTGGAGGTTTGAAACCTCTGATTAATCAGGCTGGGGGAGGCACTTTTAACCTGACACTTCTCATCATGTTAAAGCCTAGAAAGCCCTTGTTGCATTAGCATGCCAAGAGTTTAACGTAGCTCTTTGTTTTTTAATTCAGACAGTTCAAGCTGGGGGCAGTTTTAGCTGGGTGATCGCAAGCATCCTGTTGCTTTTGCTGAAGTAAGATGACAGCTTTGTTGGACATTGAGCTGATACACAGGCGGTAGTAATGATTTGTTTTCTCTTGGCAAATGAATTTAGTGTGGGGTGTAGTCCTGATGGGATGTAACAGCTCTTGGAGGGGGCACTTCTGTTTTTATGACTCTCCACTTGATCTGAGTCTCTGGGTGCAGCTCATTGTTGTAAACAGAATGTGACACACTAACGAACTCCAGCAATGTGTGTTTTCTTCTTTTCATTATGCATTATACAGCAATTTTCCTATCCACAGTGCTATTGAATAGTTAAGGATTTCTCAACGTTTTTTCCCCAGGGTTTATAAATTAGTGCTTCAGACCTTGTTCAGGATTGGAATGCAGCAGATGAGATTTCAGCCCTAAAGGAGTGTTTTAACCGTGCAAACATGCTTTAATTTCTGGCCACATTTCTTCATCTTCTGTATTTCAGAAGGTTTTGTCCTTGAAAGTGAAATACAACAAGAAACTGTAGAAACTTTCTTCCAAAATATTGGAGGCTTTTGACTATGTTCTTCTCTGTACGTTTTTTTTTTTGACTGATATTTTAAAGAAACAGCTTACGTGCTGCAGTAGTTGGGCAGACTGTGTAAGGATACATTGTGTGGCTCTGCAGCTTGTTCAATGCCACTGTGCTGAATTCTGTTTTAGGAATATAAACATGCTGGACCATTGTTTGTCATGCTTATTTTAATTCTTTACCAAAAAAATATTTAAAATGCATATGCCTACAGTAACAATGAAAATCCAGGATCTTTTTATAAATAAATAAATATGTTTGGGGAAATATTGAGAACCATATCACTATGTACCATGAAATTAAGAGTCAGAAGGTAAATAAAAAGCAAGAAACTACACATTACATTTTTCCATTATTTCTGAGCAAATACGAGCACCACTCGTAATTCCAAGTGGTGGGAAGAGAGGCCCTGACTCAGTGTTCCCATGTTTTTCATTGGTGGTATGACAATAAGGCTGGAAGTTTGGCATGCAGCACATGGCATGCCCCTTGCTACGCTTGAAGTGAGTTTCAGCTTTGGGCATGCAGCCGTATACATTTGTTCATGTGAAATTCTCAGACATTCTCCTTGGAAAATGAAGCAAGCCAGTAACGATCCCAGCCTTTGAAGACTTCCTTGAACATGCTTTTGCATAAGCAAAACGTACTTCAAAACCGGCTATTGGTAGTGTTGGTCTGGGGCAACATCCACCTTGTAGAAGCAGATTGAAGAATTTTCTGACGTTAAATTCTTCTCATGTAGTACATTAAAAGAAAGGCAGGCTCAATGGAGTACTTTCCTAAACTGCAGCAAAACATGGATTGGAAAAAAATAAAACAAGAGGAGGAAACTGTAATGATTTCTTAATTTTGCACAGTTTCATCTGATGCACAATGTTGACACTTCCTCTTTAAAAGGGAACTTTCCCAGCTTCTTATACTACCAAGGGAGCTGCTGATGGGCACACATGAAAACACTTAGGGAACAGAGATTTTCAGTGCATGAAAATCTGTTAATGGTTGAGGAAAACAAGGCCAGTGTAAGATACCAATTGCAGAAGACTGTTTTGCTTAAATCCTAGTGTTTGTGGTTGCACAGAGCCGTTCCGTTCATGCCCAGAAGGTCCACCAAAGCTGCGGTGACTTTTTTTCGTCTACCGACCAACTTGTCTAACATAGCCATGGTTGCTCGTCGCCTTTTGCAGGAGCAGCATAATAACAGGCCTCTGATGGCTTCCATGTCTGATACTTAAATCCCCATGGGAAGCTGTGAAAGCGTCAGAGCTCTGCAGCTCTTGTAGGGGGTCTGCGCTGGCAAAGCAGAGTTCGCTATGTATGATGATGAAAATTTGTTTGCTGGGAGAATGGAGCAGCCGGCCTGACTTAAGGAACAGAAAAGACGCTGAGGCTGCTGGTCAGGAAGTTCGTCATTGGAAAGAACAGGCAAATATTTCCCCCCACCAGTCCCGCTGCTGAAACTCTGAAGAGGAAAGCAAGGTTCACAGGGAGCTAATTGTTCTACTGGAAACACTGCTGTGACAGCTCACCGCACCACGAGGGATACCAGTTTCTTCCCTTTTCCTAGTGTTGTCCAAAACACTTGGTGCTTGCCCTCTTGCTTTTGCTCTCTTCGCCTACTTCAGGCTAGCAGGGAGTAATACTGTGGTTTTTCAAGTGCCTGCAATGCAATTTATGAAAACAGTTTGATCTCTGAATTACATTTTGCCTTGCTTATGAAAGTGCCCTTAATTGACTGAGTGCAAATTTGAAGCTTTTTCTTAAAAGCAAAGCCAAAATGGGGATGAACTGTGACCTTTTTTTTTTTTTTTTTTTTNACCAAACACAAAACCAAACCTCAGTATTGATTGTGAAACGCTGTTGAGTTCCTGTGCCTTATTTATCCAGCATTCAGTATCGTTGATGTGTTAACAGCTGCAGTACATACTTGGTGGAGGTCTGCACCAGTCTTCTCTTCATGTGCACCTCCATAACTTTCAGCCTCTTCCATTTAAGGTACATTCTGATTTTTAGTTAGTTTCACCAGTTTCCCAGTGGCGACCCTCTATTTGGCAAGAATGGCATCTCTCTTAGGCAGTTAGCTTGGTGAGGATGGTGCTTTTTGGCTTGGGCAGGAATGTGAGTACTGGGAAGAATTCTTCCCTCTTTCTCTGAGCTTCAGTGCATGTTAACAAACACTGGAGATACCAGAATCCTTCAAAACCCTTTACTCCAGCAGGTGTCTGGTTTTCAAGGCACTCCCCCTTTAAGGGCTTGACCACATGTGGAAGTTTTCAGGAACAGCTGCTCACAAATAACTCCAGATGCAGGCAGGCCCTGAAGCCAGTGTTATGTTCTTTGTTGAGCCTGTTTATGCTGACCTTATCCAATCCCTGTTACAGTGTTTTAAGCCCAGAATTACCCCTTTGCTTACTTGATACATACATTCCAGATACCTGTAAGTGTGAATTTTAACATTTAAAAGGTAAATCTACTTTGATTCATTGTTTCATTCTTTTGTCCAGTTGCAGCTGACAGACTGGAGGTGCTTTGCTGCTATTGTAACTGTCCTTCTAACAAGAGCTGTGGGATTCTTAGGGTCTGCAGAGCCACTGAGACTTTGCTGCTCATGCACTTCAGAAGAGAACCTCAGGCCCCATGAGAACTGGTTGTGTGGTTAGATGCTTGGATCAGAAAAGCTGGTATGACATAGCGAAGGTAAATGTGAACTTTGTGGCTGTAAGCTTGTGTGATGATAAAGATTTCTCTTCAAGGAATATTGAATTCAGTTTATTGATCTTGGTTCTCCTTATTTCCTTTTTGGTGAGGAAATGTCAGACCAGAGATGATCATAAATCCTCTAAACTATTTTCAGATGAGTCACTGTGCTGTCAGTTGAACAACGGAATGTATACTTGACATCATTTGTACAGAAAACAGCCAAGAAAACGACCAGAAAGAGTAGGTCTGGAATTGCTTGAACCTTCTTGGCAGCTCGGTGTGCCAGCTGGAAGGCAGCTGCTCCTCAGCTCTGGCACTACTGCACAGCCCTGTCATAGTGCCTAGTGGTGGAGAATGCTGATCAGGTTGTTTGCAGGCAGCAGCATGTTGGTGAAGATTCAGTTGCAGGGCTGGAGGAGAGCCCTACCTCATCTCTGTGTGCACGTCCTTCAAACTCCTGATGTTGGAGATGGAATTTGTGTGGGTTAAAAAGCCCTCATGGGTTATTCTGGGGCTAGGTAAACAGAGCAAACCAAACCAAAACAGAAATGAGAGGCAAGTACCCATGCGATACCTTGTGGTTCCGTAGGCTATGGGCGGCTCTACTGCCACGTATGTCTGCGCTCTGTCAGCAATCTGCAGCTCTCCAAAATGGCTCCTGCTGTCTGGAGCACAGCCCTCAGAGGGAACTCCCATCAAGTGAGGGGTGGCCAGCAGGGAGAGGGAGGTGATCGTCCCCCTCTACTCTGCCCTTGTAAGGCCTCCCCTGGAGTGCTGTGTCCAGGCCTGGGGCCCCCAGTACAGGGGGGATGTGGAGGTGTTGGAGAGGGTCCAGAGGAGGGCCACCAAAATGATCAGAGGGCTGGAGCACCTCTCCGGTGAGGAAAGGTTGAGGGAGTTGGGATTGTTTAGCTTGGAAAAGAGAAGGCTCCAGGGAGACCTCATTGCAGCCTTCCAATACTTGAAAGGAGCTTACAGGCAGGAGGGGGACCGACTTTTTTGCACGGGTGGATAATGGTAGGACAAGGGGGAATGGACTAAAACTGAAAGAGGGGAGGTTTAGGTTGGACATCAGGAAGAAATTCTTCACTGAGAGAGTGGTGTGGCACTGGAACAGGCTGCCCAGAGAAGTTGTGGATGCCCCATCCCTGGCTGTGTTCAAGGCCAGGCTGGATGGGCTCCTGGGCAGTTGGATCTAGTGAGCTAGTGGCTGGCAGCCCTGTCCACGGCAGGGGGTTGGAACTAGATGATCTCTGAGGTCCCTGCCAACCCAAGCCATTCTATGGTTCTCTGAATTTGGTTCCACTCTGTTGTTTGCTGTGAAATTTTTCTCTGGATTCTGTGGCCATAAGTTTGGTGACACGTGACATTACTGCAAAGTGCTGTATGAATGCAAACGTCAGTGACAACAGTACTGTACGCACGTGGTGCTGGTTCCTGGTGCAGAAACCTCCCTCTAGGCATGTTCAGTACTTTCTGCCTCTGATCAGTAGTAAAGATGTTAAAAATGCTTGATGTATTTGGGTGCTAAGAGAACATGAGATGTTAAATTTCTGAAAAACATCAGAGAAAAAAGCTAAAGCTCATAAACTTTTTTACTTTTCATATGTTGTGAATTATCATGGCATGGCTTCCTTTTGTGTTCAGTCTGTTTAACAGTCTGCATGCACAATTGCTTTGGGTCTATGTACAGTGGGATTCATTCACTGAGTGTCCTGGCAAACAGCACTAGGAGGCTTCCATCACACATCACTTGTGATCACTTCCCTTTGGTGAGGGAGGGAGGAGCGACGTGTCGCCAGGGCTGGCTCACAGCCCTGTGCTCTGACCAGGGCGAGGATAGCACTTACGGGAGAGAGATCAGAACAAAATCACCAGGGCTCCCAAAAGGATTTCTCCTTTTATTTAACTTTGTACTCTCCTGTAGCTTCCTTTTGCCATTCGTCTTCTCCATTACATGGTAATACCTTACCCTAGTGCTGCTCTGTGTTATACTGAAGATGGTGAATTTTCCCATTGTTTGTTTTCTTCAGCATTTTGGGGAGAGTCAGTTGATGTGCGTCTGCATACATTGGGGTTTTATTGATTTTCTTTTTCCAGCAGCATCAGTCCAATAGATGCAAGTGTCTTCTTTAAAGTTTGCCTCGCTGTTGATGATTTCAAGTGAAGTTTTTGTCACATGTTCTGATGGCAGCAGTTAATTCAAAATGACTGTACTCTGAAGACCCTCTCTGTGGCAGTCACGCATTGGCCTGTTATGCACAAAAAGTTTTTTATAGCATTGTTATTTCAACTGGGAACATGAAGAAAAAAAAAAAAACTCTGAAAGAAAAGCAAAAATGTGTTGTGTGCCACCTGTGTGCTTTTCCTGCAGCGCAGTTAGTGGAGTGTTAAAGGGATTCAGAGCAAAATGAGACGTTTCACCTTATTTCACGGTGCATGCTGTGGAGGTGGTAGCCCTGTGCTCAGTGCCTTCTGCAGAGAGAGAGGCTGACTGCCCAAGCAGTGGTTCCCTTTGTGGCAAGCAAGGTCTGTGCCTCGCGGGGAGGTCTGCTGGCGCAGTGCTGCTGCTGTCACTGCAGTGGTGGTAGCTCTGCAATGTGGAGCAGATCCGTGCCTGAAAGGGCAAGTGTCTTATGGGAGTCTGAAGTAGGCTGCATACATGCAGTCACACCGGAGACTGAACAACTCAGTTTGAAGAAGCGCCTGTCTTCTGGAGCGACTTTTCATCCGTAGCGTGACTGACCCCTCAAGGCTTTGGAAAACAGCAGTTGAGCTTCTGAAAAACCCCAAGGTTGACTTTAAAAAGCATGCCTTTTAAGGTGCACTTTGCTTTTATTTTTATTTTTAATTTGCCCTCCAGTTTGAGTTTTTAAGTGCAAGATGGGTCATGTTGTTCAGTTTTCCTCTGCAAGATGATCTCATAATTACAGTGAAAGCTGGAAATATTGCTTAGCGGACTCCGTGGCTGGAACTTTGAAAATACAAAATGCTGAGAGACTTGCAGTGAATTAACAAGAAATTCTAGCACCATCTTGCACGTTGTATTCTAATGAGCTTGTAATTCAGCCTCGCTGACATTTATGCAGGTCAGGTAGGTCCTAATGATTGGTCTGGCAACAAAAATATTTCCCCGTTTCTCTTCAGCTCCTTGACAAACAGCAGATAAGATATCCTTTCAGTGTGAGTAAACATGCACGCACTGTAGTGTGTAGTGTAGGTGGAGCTGTGGTGCATGGTGGCAGCAGCTCCTGCTCTGCACGGGGCTGTCCTGACACGCAGGGCAGACCAGCAGCTGGCCTCATCCTGCCTGTGCTTGGGTGATGGTGGAGTTTCATGTACCCAAATATACAGTATGCTCTGTGCCCTGGGTAGTTCCTTGTCATCTCCTGCAGCCAAGTGGCAGCAAATCATTATTATTATTTTTTTAACCATTTTTGTATATCGTGATGAAGTACCATGAAATACTGCTGTGATTTCAGACTGCGCCACACATTTCATGAACTCCAGCTCCGCAGCAGCTAGGGGAAGGCATAGTGTTGATTTCAGGGATGCAGTAGGCTTTGCAAATGAGGCTTCAGATCTTGTTACAGCTAACAGTATATCGACATAGGATATGGCACTGGTAACAGTACCCACTGAATTGTAAAAACAGGGTTGAACACCAGCTGATGCCCATACAGGCTTTTAATTAGTACCTGGCCTCCTTCTGAATCCAGATGTACCCCAGCACAGGGAAAAGTATTAGATAAATCTTCAGTGTCTCATAAAAGAAGATAATATATGTACATATATTTGGCCTTTTTTCTTTTGTACATAATGTTTTCTTGGTGCCTGCTAAGGAAAAAATATTACCAGGGAGTCTAGGTACCCAGGAACTGGAAGACTCACAGGAAAGAACTTCAGACTGCTGCTGAAAGTGCTTGTGCAATTACAGGGGAAATGTGCCATGTGGCATAGCACGGAGGTTTGTGGGCAATACATCTGGGCAACTGGCATTACCTACTGGAAAAAAAACCCTGATTGTTATGTGACTATTTGGTTTAAAGGAGAAAACAAACATTTCATACTCACAGGTCGCAGTTAAACACTGTGGGACCTGTGCGAGGCAATGGTATTTGCTGAAAGAAGCATGCAGAAAAGCAGCAGGATACATAATGTTCTAGTGCACATTCTTTTGATATGAGTCAAAAAGCTGACGAAAACAGGCTAATTACTAGGTACTGCTGGCTCTGAGATGTTCCAGACCCCGTGGCCGTGCATGGGGGGCTTGAGCCAGAGAGCTGAGATTCCTGGCGGCTGTGTGCTCAAGAGAGCAGCCTTTGTTTAGGGCTTTAAAGATGTTTTGTTATCACTCATCAGCTTATGGAAATGCAGATCAGGAGGGAGCACAGTCATGCGAGCAGCACAGGTTGCAAACAAGAAATACAGGCTATGGAAATAACTTTCATCATCTGCAGTGCTGCTTAAAGGGGGGAAATATGGAAATAGGAACTGCAGGTCCTTCTTGGTTATGTGCCTGCTTTTGATAATGACTTTACCTTTGCGTATTTATTTCATACAAATAATAAAACTCTAATAGAACTCTCTTTAGGAAAGTATTAGTAATTCAAAGGAAGTAAATAGGCAGTGAATTTAATATATAGTGCCTTAGAATACATACTGATGTAACTTCTGATTTGACCAAATACACTTCTGCTGTTCCATATGTGTGTTATTGATATGCTGACTGGTACCAAGCCTTGTCTCTCTAACCTCCTTTCCTAAACCTGGCCCAGACCTTCCCCTTCCCCAGCCCTCCTAACAGCCCGAAGCAAAGGAAAAACTGCACATCAAGTAATTCCTTTTGGAACTGTTACAAACTTCAGCACTTGATACTGGCCACTACCTACAGGGGCGCTTTGAGTGGGTTAAAAGAAATTGATGGAACCTGCCGAGGTAGCAATGCAATAGCAAGTGTTTGGCAGCAACCTGGTAGAAAGTAAGACATGAAATCTGAAAAAGAGGCTGGTTCAACATTTTCTAGTCATCTCCAGTTTTGACAGCATTGCTTTAAGGTTAGGCGCCTGGTGCCAGCTGTCTGTGGCAACTGGAGAAGTGCGGAGCGTGTCCCTGTGTTGGTGTGCTCTAGCAGAAGGCTTCAGGGGCAAACGTGTTTTGCTGGTAGGAAATCTTTGTCTTTTCTAACAAGGTGTTACCTGTGTTTGCATGTGCACAAGCCTTTCGGAAGCACTGTCTGTCAGGCTGCTGGATCCCTGGAAGTTGTATGGTATCTTACAATTCTATTGCTTTGTCACCGTAGTCTTACCCCCTTTTTAGCCCATTCTCTCCCAGCTTTCCCTTTTTGCTGAGTTATTCATTATGCACTAAAAACTCTCTTTTGCATGTGTCAGTTCTAAAGCCAACCTGATTACTGAGGAAGGGAAAAAAAAAAAAGCCTGAAGAGCACTGTTTATTGTCATTTTTCTGGACACTAAAATTAATGTGCATGGGTTTCAACAGTGTCTCATTTCTTTGTGAAGGCTAATGGCCTGGTCACTTCATTATCCTGCCTTTTTGCACAAGTGCCAAGGTAATAGAAATGCTTTCATTTTCCAGACTACTCTTGGGTGCTTCAGACACATGCTTTCAAAAACTGACCCGCACTTCCTTTTTTTTTTTTTTTTTTTTTTTTTTTCCTGAGGANTTTTTTTTTGATGTCAGACAGAAAGAGCTATACATCTTGTTCATCACCTGTCCATTTATGTTGTCATATTGCACCTGCAGCCTTTTTTTTAATGTCTTAAAAATAATCAGACAGTGTGCTTTCACTGGTCGGTACTTTACCAAATCAGTTAAGGCTTTATTTGTCTATTTATTTATTTTCCCAGGAGGGCATTTTATTGCTGACAGTATGAGTCAGGATGATTAAAGCTTGTGGTGAAATATTCCAGGTTCTGTGATGCAATGTGAATTGGAATGAGTTGTGCCTGAGTCACACTGGACAAAGCAATTAACACGCTGCGTGCTGTGATACTTGGAAGGCAGAGGTCTGCCAGTTACCTCTGCCCAGTGACTTCTTCCCTCATACGTGGCTGTGTGGGGACTGCCTGGGAAGCAGAAATTACCGCTGCTGGTGTGTGGTGCTGTTTGTGGGTTGTCTGTGTGGAGATAAAAGTGTGTTCTGGCTCACATTTTAGGGAGAGCAGGCTGTTTGCTAGGGAGGAGGCAGTGAGGCTCCTAAGTTTTATTATTCTTGTGCATTATTTACCCTTTTTTAAGCAGGGGTAACAATATGTAGCCTTTATTACGGGAACATTTTGAGGTAATTGTGAAGAGCTATGTGGCTTAAGTATAAAAATTACTTCAGGGCAAAACTTTATTTTACTCCACTTGGTCTTTTGAAACAGAACTGAAAGATGGATTTGGTGGCTGAGTGTAATTTTCAGCGGGATTGTCCCTGTTTATTGTGTTCCCCTCCTGACCCCTTAAATCCCAAGAATCCTGCCCCAGGCACCGGGGATGGATGTTGACACAGGTGTCGGAACCATGTTGCGGATGCTGCGATTCTCCTCACTATGGCTTCCTGTTTTTAACTGTAATTTATTTTGACACAGGAGTCCACAGTCCACCTTGATCCCTCATTGCTGGCCACTCAGCTGTACAAAAATATGTATCTGTATGTGCTAGCCACAAAGTCCCAGCTTGCCTTGTCCCAGGACCGTAGGGTTTACCTCTCCCAGCAGTAGGAATGGACAGTGCCTTGTGTTAACCGTAGAAGCCAAGGGTGCTATGATGGCAAAAGAAAGCATTCAGAGCATCGTGCTGAGTACTGGTGCCTGTGCAGCTGCCTTACTCCGCTTTGCTGCCCTGAATCCTTCTCTGCCCCCACCTCCCCTCCAACCTTGCAGTTCTCTGCTGCAGCCAGTGTGGTTACACAGCTATGTGCTGCTGTGCTGAGAAGGTGCTGGCATCCTCTCATCTTTTAATAGCCCCATGCATAAGCAAAATGGTGGCAGAGGTACCGTGTGGAACTTATACACGAAATCACACCAGGAGAGATTTTAAAGGCAGAGGAGGAAGTGATGAGGCATGGTATTTTTCAGGTGATTGGGTTTGTAAGTGAAGAGCGATGGAAAGGAATTAGTTACCTGATCCGTTTTTTTTTCATACCCCAGCCTTGCAAAGCATGTAAGCATCTGCTTGAATTTCACTGAACTGTAGCACGTGGTCAAGCCAGGCAGCTACCTGCATGCCTCCGTGTTTCTCCTGCAGCCAGTTTCCCAGCTGAGGGGCAGGAAGGCTGCAGGGGCAATTTGGGAGGGTGGAGGATTAAACATTCTTGAAGTGCTATTTGCATAGAGGTCTGCAAAGGAGAGAATGAGTGCAAGACCACTCAAAGTGAGCGTTGAAATCTGCACAGCTTGACTCTCTCATCTGCCTGGTTGGACTATTCTGTCTATGTTTAACAGATAACGTTTAATCTCACCATTTCGGGGAGATATATGAGCTCTTCAGCCCCAATAGGCATAGGAGAGCTGTCCTGTAAAGGTCTTCAAGTGGAATGGGAGCTTAAATTTCATGCTGCTTTCTCAGCAGAACAACAGAGCCTTGCAGAAGCATCACACCATGTCTGTCCTGACCGTGTTTGTTGGCTCGATGGGTAGGGGGAGGCGGGCGACTGTCTCCTGTTTTGCCCCAGTCCTGTTCCTTTCTGAGTTGTGCTGGGTTCCTTAGGCTAGCATTTTCTTTTTGCTCAGTGCTTATCTGACTTATTTCCTGGCTGTAGCTTCCTATCATGCTGCTCACAAAGCAAAACCCCTCTTTGCACGTTATCAACCTCCCTGGCGGAGGCAGCGGGGCAGCAGGGGTTAAGCCAGCTCGGATTCCTGCTCTGCTTGCTCAGGTGTGCAGAAGGGCAGTACAGAATGGCTGATAGGAGGGAGAGCAACAACTTTGTGCGCAGAGCTGATGGGACCAGGCAGAATTCCACACGGGGAACTTTCTTGCTGCTATTTACTTATTTTCCATAGTTTTTGATATTAGATGTTAATTCGTATGGAAAAGGCTGCCCTATCTGCTGCTATTTTTTTTTTTTTTCCTGCTGAGTCATTGCACAACTCAACAGTCATCTGTGTGGTGTGCTTCCTGGAGCCTTGAATTGGTTTGTCACGTACCTTTCTTCTTTCCTCCTACATTTAATTTAACTGCTCCCGCTCTGAGCACTCTGCGCAGCGAACTCCTTTCAGATGATCCCGTGGTGTCTCTCTGTGATCGCGGTGAGTGAGGCATGCGCTAATGGCAGAATTTGTCCTGTGCTCAGTAAGTTGTTATTCCTGTCATAACGTTAACATTTAAAAATTATTAGTCTTCCCTACACAGAGGCAGCCTGCGAATGCAGACATTTTATCTTGTAGCTGAGGGGACAAAAAACCTTGTTTGCTTTTTGCTTTTTCTTCCATTCCACTGCTGGCATCTGCTTAGGCAATTTTAACACCTTTCATATTTTTCATCCTCTATCAAATGCATTTGGAAGGGGGGTTCTTTTTTGTTCTCTGAATATCTTTTCAGGCTTGGATCATCTGTGAATATGTAGTTCACTCCCCTCCCCTTTATTCCTTTAAATTTGGGTTGGTATTGCAGGGACTTTCTTGTGCTGCCTGATGTGAAATTAAAGAGGTTACCTAAAACCACAAAATTATGCAGTGGTACAGCTAATGATTTTTGTTTGAAGAATGAAAATTCTTGGGTGGCATTTTTTCTCTTTTAAAATATCCTTCCTCTTAGTCACAGGTTGTTTCTGTAACACTTACATTTTGTTGCTCATAGTTTTCTTTTCAAATAAAAAAGAAACAAAACAGACGTTTGACCTCTTTTTTTTTTTCCTCAAAGTGTTTGTGTTTCAGATGCTTTAAAAAAAAAAAAATTAGTTGTGAATAACATCAATCAGCAGAACTGCTCTTTTGCCTGAGCTCCAGCATTCACAAAGGACTTTGGGTGATGCTGCATGATGAAGCATTGCAGCACCCTTACCACCTCAGGTCCTCAGCTCCAGCATTTGCCAAGCTATGATAAATGTCCAAATTCCCTTCACTCAGCATGAAGAGATGCACATACACCAGGATGGCGTCTGCAAAATCCCACACAGGTTTTACCAGACAAGAGATGGTCAGAGGCAGGGCTCTGTTAAGATGTTGCTCGTCCCCTCTTTGTGAACCTACAACCCAGTGAAGGTGAACTGAAGTGGTGCTGTGGCTAGGCGAGGTGTTTCCACCCCGTCACCTTTATTAGGCCAACGTTAGTTCCTTTAGCTGTGCGCTTTGCTGCTGGTTCAGTGGAAAGCTAGTCCTTTTAAAAATGCATTTGTTTTTTCTCCAGGGCAGTATCTGTAGAGATGGGCAAGTGCTTCTGCCAGAACGAGGAGGGTATGGCGGCAGCTGGCTGGGGAGTGAGGGGACCTGCTCCTTTTGCAAGCAGCAGAGCCCTTGCGTGACTTCTTAGGCCGTTATGGAAACCTCATCGCTGGATAAGAGTGCTGTCCTGGAGCTTTGCTGGACAGGCACTTTGCTGGTAGATATCTGCAGCCCAGTACTTCAGGGTTAGTAATCCTAGTAAGTCTTTTTTTTACACAGATTTTTGCTTTTTCTACTTTGTTTTTTGAAAGAAGTTCAGAAGGTAATGGGGCAAGTAGAGGAGGAGGTATTGCATCAGACCTTAGTGGTTAGAGCCACAGGATTGGGAAACAGCAGACTTTTAACACTGTCCTGAGCCTGTGCAGCTGAATTCCCTGAGAAAGTGCCCTAATTATCTGATGGTGAGCTGGACTGGGCTGGAGAAGGCTCTCATTCTCTTCCTCGTGTGACAAGGAATGGATGAGGGTAGGGCATGTGATCCTGTGGTCTGCACAGGAGGGTGTTCTTCCTGCATCCTGATAAGGTATTTTGTGCTCGGGGGCCTTGGGAAAAAGCTGTGCTGCTGCAAATGGTCTTTGTGGCTAGAAGCTGAGAAACTCAGTTTTTTTTCCTACTGTAGCCTCAGTCTTCCTCTGAAATGTTGGACACGCTATTTGAGCTGTAGCTGCTGTGGGTTTTTGGAAAATGGAGGTAATCTCTTTGCTCACCTCTTGTCTGCTTTGATGTAGATAGTCCTTGCCATGACATTTTACAGTCTCCTGGCATACTGAAGTACAGCACTTAGCATAATTGAGGTCACTGGGCACTAGACAGTAGTGCTTATGATCAGAAGTTGTCGTAAGGCAGGTCACACATGGTGTTTCAGCTTTGTGCTCCTCAGAGTTGCCTTTAGAGTTAATGTTGTTGTTTTATGATGTACCATCTCTCAGTCTCTCCTCCAAAAAGAAAAATGAAGCTAAATTAGACTGAAGCTTTGGCTAATTGTTCCTTTTCTGTTCATCTCCGTGGCAGCAGGAAACCTAGCAGCAGGGTTTCCATTCACAGCAGACATGCGTACCAGCTCAAATGCTTTTGTACCAAAATGCATGTGTGGGTGTTGGAGGTGAAAATGATTGGGTAGTAGTGGCTGCAGCTGTATCCTCGAGAACTCAAGGCAAGGGAGATCAATGATCTCTTTCCTGTGTGTTTTTTTCCCTACTGAAAAAGGTATTTAACAATTGCAGATCATTCCAAAATGACAAAATAAATTATTTTTGATTACCAAAGGCTGTATTAGTGCTGGGTCTATTTGTAGTGCCATGGGTTTGCACAAGATAAGATTGGGATGTGTACTCTGAACCACCACAAGACATCTGATGCCTTCACCTTGCGGTCTGCAGGTACTGCTTCCGCCTGCCACCCCTTACTTCTGACTTACTGCACGGCTGCCAGTTGTGTTTTCTCATCTTGTGCCTCAGAAATGCAAGCAGCAGATGGGCGGTCCAGGCAGATTTCTCCTGGTTAGTGCTTTTCTTTCCCACTTGTGTTAGCATCAGAATGACCTGCTCGTTCATGATGCACATCTCTTTGCTACAACAGAAATAATTGCAGTGTGGTTTGCACATACTGTGCTCATTTGACCCCATGTGGTCAGATCTGTCCTTGATGGCTTCTTACAGTTGTAGGCCTCCATTTAATTCCATTTAGCTGGTCGGGAGCCATCCGATAGAAATAATAACAGTGCAGCATATTAGCAGTGATCTGTAGACATGGAAAGGACCGAGCGTTTTCCTCCGTTTTGCTGTTGACTCCACTGACATGGAGTGATCGTAGGAGTGCTGTTGTAAATGGGATGCCAGGGCCACCAGTCGTTTAAGATGAGTTATTAAAATCAGAATAGCTGGAACTATTCTTCAGCTGCTTGCTTTTGCTTGTTGATCTGTCATTCTTTGCTCAGCTAATCAGGTTCTGGTGTCCCAGAGTCCATTGCCGTTCTTTCCCCTGGCAGTGCTTGCTAGCAAGTCTTCTCTGGATGTTTTTTGTCCCCTGACTTCTTCCGCAGTGTGCCGCAACCAAGCTGGGTGCAGCAGCACACAGCCGCTTCTGCGGTCTGCTGGGTGGGTGGGAAGTGCAGCTCTGGGTGGATGCCTGGCTCCGTGCAAGCTTTTGGCTAGAGGCGGGGTTTCCCCCTGAGCAGCTCGCTGACTGGACGAGTTGTAAATGTTGTTTCGTGCTATGAACAGTTGTCATGTTAACAGCGCACAAGGCTAATTGTAACTGATGAGTTGATTGCACTTGATCGTTTCGTGCACTGAAAGCATCATTTTTCCAGTAGACGTTTGGATTGGGAAGGATTAAATTTGCCATGGCTCTGCATTACCTCTGAACTACAAATAAATGAGAAATCAGCCCAGATGAATATCCTTGGGTCTGGGTTTAGGTCATACTTTGTAGTTTTGAGGTAAACTTAAAACTTTTCTGCATTTGGAATAGCTGTAAACAGATGGTTTTTATTTTTTGTGTTATGGTATTTAAGGGCTCCAGCGGAGACTGGAACTGCTTTTGTTGGGCAGTGAGGAAGACATGAGCTGAAGGCCTTGCCCAGAAGACGTCTGAACAAACAAGACAAACAGAAACAGGAGACTGCGGAGGAGGCGCAGGGAGCACTAGTGCCAGGCTCTGAGCCTGGTGGGTGAGGTGGTACCCATCTGGCTGCCGTTTGGGTGAGGAAGCTGAGCCAGGGCAGGCAGAGAGGAACAAAGGCAGCACGTCCTGCAGCCTCTGGCACACAGCAGCTGTTTGGTGGCTTCTCAGTGGAGCAGGAAGGGCAGGAGCAGCCGTCGTTTTCCATCTCTCCTGTGCTCAGACTTCAGAGCTGCTTTTAGCGATTTATTAATTGTAAATGAGAGGTTAGTGCTCTTTTTTCCCCAGAGGCAATTTTCTTTAATACTTTTATTTGTGTTCCTGAATCAAATAAAAGGAAGCCAAGCCAGGACTCAATGCTTTCCTAATTCTTTTCTTACACAGGGCAAAAGTAATAAGAGAAGCTTATTTAAAGAATAATTTTTTTCATTGACTGTCACTGTGTTCTGAAAGAAAATGCCAAATGCCTACTAAAGCAACGTCTTTTATGTGTTGCCAAAGCAAAGAGCAGGTTTGTTCAGTAATATGTGTCTGCAAAATCACGAGGATTCTGTGATTATTTTTATAAACCTTTTTAATAACCAAGAACATGGCTCAAAGCATGTAAAAGCTGAATGTTCCAGGAACGTACTCCTTTCATGAAGTGTTTAAAGAAATTCCCCTTCTGCAAAACCTGAATGCAAACTATTAAAGCCCAGTCCAACAAAGCTCTGAGGTTTGTGTTTCAGTCCCTCGCAGAGCATGAAGTGGGCATCTCGGTGCCTCAAGATGGGTGTCACTGAGCTGAGATTTTTAAAACGTTCTTTTGTTGTAATATACTGTTTTCTATTAGTTTTTCTTACCCAGTGGCTTCCCAAACAATTGAATTTTGTCTTCCCAATGACAAACCTCCATCAAAAGTGGCAATTGTAGCTTTCAAGTTTGTAAAATCAGTCACAGTAAACCATTTAGTTATGCCAGGTTTTCATTTTGTGGTCAAGGATTAAATACAATCCCATTTGCTGCTTGTTTGTTTATGAGATGTGTCTTAAGCTGACCTGGTAGGTCTTCTGTCTTCAGTCTATATGAATCTTGAGACAGACTTCAGAAATGTTGTTTTATATAATACAGATGGATATAATGTAATCAGCAAGGTGTTGACAATGCTGATTTAAAACATGGGAAATTAAATTCTCTTTCAGGTCAACACTGTCAGCCTTCAATTCCCATCTCTTGTTTCATTGTCCCTAGGGCTCTTGAGCTATCTGTGCTTTCCATGTTGCATGATTATTTCTTCCTTTCCACTTCATTGGTTTTAATTTCATGGATACAAAAAATTGGGCTGGTGGAGGGTATGTGTTTTCTGGTTTAGGGTTTGTTTTTTTTTTAATCTTTTTTTTTTGTTTCATCTCTTTCATCATAGTGCATATCAATTTTTGTGGTATAAGTTTGAGGCCAGAAATAAAGAGGTGTTGATGTTACTCACTAGATTCCAACTTTTTACCCAAGTGTTTGTGTGCTTTAGGTCACATCTCAGTTCTTGCTAGTTTTGCTGCCTTTCCTCCTAGTGGTAAGGGGCAGTCCGTATGAGGTGAAGAGTTGTCTTAATTTGCTGTCATATATTCTATCCATCTCCAATTCTTTATAATTTTTTTTTTCTTTGTAGCACTGGGACTCCTTGTCTTGATCAAGTTGTTTTTACACCCTCTGAAGCAGAGGTTTTGAACCTTTCCATACTGTGACTGGGAGGTAGGGGATAAAGTCCTGAAAACTCTTCTTTGGGAGAGACAGGGATGCTGCGTCCAGGCTGTTGTTACCCTGGCCCTTGAAGTTTGTTATGCATTAGATTGAGAGTTTTTGCACTGTAGTTCACATGTAGTGAAGTCTTGAAGCCTAAAGTAACCCCAAATCTCATCTGTCTCCAAAGTACCTTGCCAATCCTCCCAGTGATCCCCTTAGCACTGCTTAATGCCACTGCCTCCTGGACCGACAGCAGTGCATCACGGTTCTGTTGTGATTGCTATCTGCTGCCTCTGCTCTTCGTCCCTTTCTCGAGCAGGATCTGTTAATAGTGTCAAAACTGAAGAGTGCTCATTGAAGACAAACATGGTTGCTAGGAGCAAGGACGATGAGGCAAGTGGATGTACAGTTCCCTGCGAGCAATGAAACGATTGGCCCGCAGTGCATTTTTAGTGCCCCAGTAAAGACTGTGTTGGTTTAGCTTTTTATGTAAATGATTTGAATGGCATAAATACCAGTTTTTATCAAATAATGTTTGAAACTCATTGATTTTCAGAATAGATTTGTGTCAGCAAAGGCCAAATTACTTAAATTTGGCTTTTTGGGTAGAATTTGTATCTCAGAAAGCATCACTTTCTGTGGAGCTCTAAATCTTTTTAAACTGTCACCTCCATAGGGCAGAGCTGTGCTTTCCATTGGCTGAGAAACCTCCAGGCATAACAGCCGCGCTATATAAGTAATAAATAAACTAATAAATCAGTTATCATCAGCTCGGACCTCCTAAATTGAAGTCAGAAAGGAAAGTCATTAGAGGGAGAAGCAGCAGGGAAAGTTGAACTGCCTGATGTCCAGTTGGGGGAGGAGAACCTAAAGATCAGGCTTGGCATTTAATTTAAAAAATATATAGCCAGTCTGAAATGAGCATCAGTCAAGCAGACAATTAACTGCAATAGGAAGAGCCTGGCATTCAGGATGCCTGATGCTTCCATGCTAGCACATGTCTTTCAAACCATCAGGCATCTCTGGATGTAATTTGTCAACACCCCTGTGTTCTCCCAGAGGACAGCCATCAATCCGCATGTCATCAACATCGAGATGCCATCAGAGGCCGTGACAATACTGTTACTCGGCAGGAGTCTTGCAGTGGGGCATGGTACGTGTTAGAGAACCTAAATAAAGGAACAAAAATTATTGGAGGAATCCCACCATGCTTCAGAATTTCTGTACTTTCTCCTCCCTAGCTTTGTTGAAGGAGCTCTTTCTACAAACCCACGTTTTATGATTTGTTATCTCTCATGCAGGAACAAGTGCGGAAACACTTGGCACTTGAGGATGTGCAGCTCCTTCAGACCCAGAAGGAAGGTTACTTATTGTCTGTGGCTGTCATATGCAGCGTTCACAGCAGTGCACACCCAGGAGATCTTGCAGGTCTTGTGACTGTTGCTTGACAAGTCATATAAAGCATCTGTGCTCAGCTGTTGGTCCAGGGGCTTCCTGCCTTTGGGGACAGGGCAGCACACTCCTGTGCAGAGCCCTGCGCTCAGTTACACGGGACCGTGGTGGGGGAGCAGCACCGAAGGGATTGAATTCCGGGTGAGCAGACATGGGAGTGCCATAACGAACGGCAATCAGCAAATTGGGTTTGAGAACATGAAGTGGGCATTGGATGTTTCTTGATACAGTTGTATCATGTGCAGATGTACAGGCTCTGACTTGAAATTCATAAACTTGACCTAGCAGAGAACTTTAAAGAATGGGTGTGAATGCGAGCTGTGCCTTTTGTGAAATGTCCTGTGAACATTTGTTCCGGTACATTTGATTCTCAGTTTACACCAAAGAAGGATTCATTCATCTGAAGAGAGATTGCTTAATGGCCTCTGTACAGCCAGGACCTTTATTAATATAATGGTGTCAGATTTCATCTGAAGGGCATTCGGAGCTGCTGAACAGTAGAGAAGTGGCATTTCAAATAAAATAGTATTTCTGTCGTTGCAGCTTGTATTAACATTTGTAGTGGATTTTCAGCCAATTACAACTCCCAGGAAACAGCTGAAAGCAGGCCGTATGGAACAGAGCAGATTCTTTAATTTTTTGTCTGTTAATGTTTGCAAAATGTCTGTGTCAGCGTTTTTTGTAAGTGCTGGTGGATAGTTAATATCTGTACGTGTAATATTCCAAGCATGTCTTGAGGCGAGGCCAGGAAAAATGGCACGTCTGATGGCTCAGAAACCTCCTTCCCCCAGCAGTGTGGCTTCTGGGTTTTATTTCTGTTCTGCACTACGCTACTCTGCTCTACTGTCTGTTTTTAAGCTGTTGCATATTTGTTAGTAAAAAAGAAATCCTAGAAGAGATGCTTTATATGTGGAGGGAAATTGGCAGGCATTTGGACACGCCTTGATTTTTTGTTTTTTACTGTTTTGAAGCAATTTCTGTTCCTATGGCAAGGGAAGGCTTGCAGGAATGTGTTATGCATTATATTAAAGGAATAAAATTGTATGGAAAATATATTCTCGACATCATGGTCACAGTTCCCAGCAAATTCAGTCAACCAGGCCTAGGCATAGAGTTTGTGTAATACGTGCATCATGCTTGTGTACATGCAGTTTAAAATCTTAATTAGTGATCTCATCCCCGTCCTGGTTTGTAGCTTCTGTGTGCTGAACTTTCAGTAGAGTAATGCCTGTCTTACGCTGAACCTGAACGGCCTGCCAGGGTTCTGTTAGGACTGCTGAAGCGGGGAGCTGGGTCTCCTGCTGGTTCTCGAGTGACAGAGGAGAGGAGGTGTCACGCCATCCACCTTGGTTCCTTCTGTTTTTCCTTCAGGGTAATTTACAGCTGGAAGCAAACAGCCATCCTTACAGGAACATACCTTTGGTCTCAAAGGCTTCCTTCCTCCTGGTTGTTTACGAGCTGCCCATGGCGATTGAAGGCAGGGTGAGTTCGTTACAGCTGAACTGAGAACTCGTATCTGCGATTCCTCCTTCAGCCATAGGGTCTTCCGAGTGTGTGAGAAAGTGTCGGTAGTTCCAGGGGGAGCACAGTCAGAGCCTGTGCATGCTGCTTACCTGAAGGCAGGAGGCACAGGTCCTCGGGCAGCCCTGCAGTGCTGCAGCACTGCACACGTGCAGAAGGCTTATTTGTCAAACGAAAGCATTGGCTTTGGTGGGAAGCGCTATTAAGAAACCAGATTTCTGATGAGAAATCCAGGAGGAACTGGCCTAAGCCTGAGGAGCGTGTGGTGAATTGATCTGTAATCCAGAGTGGTCGTAAAGATGTAAATTCAGCCTTATTGTTTTCAGATCTTGAAGCTGAGAAAGCGTGCATTTTGAAAGCTGTTTGTTTTAATAGTGGTCGAGAATGGTGGCTCCTAGTCATATGCCTCCTCCTTTCATCCCACAAAACGGTTTTGAAAACTTTTCTTGGCAACTGTCAGGTTTCAACTTTCAGTTAAAATAGGTGGTGAATTTCTTATGTGGTGGAGCTGGGTTGTGAGCAACTTGTCAGTTCTCCTCACTCCTGATAGGCAGAGGAGAGATGAAAGAGCCGTGCTCTGAAAGCAGCACATTTCCAGGTTTACAGAAATCGAATTATTTTAAACACGCATGTTGCTAAGGTGTGAGTCTCCCATCTGAGCTGGTATTCTGAATCACGTTTCTTTCATGCAAATTTTATGTGTGTAGAGCTTTCACCACTCAGGCATGTGCTTTTCTTACCTCGCAGGGTGCCCTGCTTTCAATGGGTGATGCTATTTCTGGGAGTTTTGGTTACTTCACCCTTAACCCTCTGGTGCAGTACGAAGGAGAGTGCTGTGCTTTGGCTCGACCGCTTGTGGAGCTTTCTCAAAAGGCTTTCACCATGCTTGTTTTAGTCAAATGCTGCAGAAATCAGCAGAGCTAACGTTTAGCTAGACCAGCCCAGCTCTTCCAGCCTTGTATATGTGGTGCTGATTATCAGATTGGTTCCTTTCAATAAATAAACACTGATGTGCTAGTAGAAGCCTGCCTGAGTCTTCTGTGTTAATGAAGCCACAGCTGGTAATACTGCGCCTTCCACAGGACGGTGCTTCAGGTCTGTGCTGTCATCCCCACAAAGGCGCGTTTGTCTGGCCTGCAGCTGCAGTGTGTGATGGCTTTCGGCTGTGACATCCCAGCTGCTGTAAGGATGAGCTGAGAAGCTTTTATGGATACTTTTTGAATTTTAATTTTTAGCTAATTAATCTCTCTGCAGGCTTGAAATATACTTCACAGGCTGTTCAAGAGACAGCTCCTTATCTGAAGAAAAGTCTGCCTTGATAAAATGAGATTGATTTGAGCATGTCCCTGCAGAGCTGGGGCAGGTGAAGGCGCCCACCCTTGCAGATAGGATCAGAGAAAAGTGTGAGAGCTGATGGCCCGGGCCTTGGGTCAGGGCTTCGGGCTAAGATACGGAAACAGCAGCGTGTTAGGCAGAAACATTCTGTGATGGCTAAGGAATCAAGTGGGTCTGTTTCTTTGTGTAAGGTAAGGGTGTTTGCCCAGGCAGGGTGAGCAGTTTGTTGAAAGGGACCGAACAGTACGCTGAGGTATTTTTCAGTGCTTTCAGACTTGTGAATTGTGCAGTGGTTAAACAAAATCATCCATTGATGGGTAGGGAAGTGCGGATTTTCTTCACTACATATACACTCTTGTCTTGCTTTTATAAAGGGGAAGTAAGAGAAACTTAGAAGTAAGCAAGATCTCTGTTTTTATAAAAGCTTTTATTTTGTCAAGTAAGCCACAGAACTGAACTGAGCACCAAAGCAGACCTTATGTAAGATTACCAAGTATCAAACCTGTCTGTCCTCCTTTTCAGAATGATGAAGTCCTCTTTACATTCAGAAGAAGATGACTTTGTGCCAGAGCTTCAGAGAAGCATCCATCCCCGGGAGAGGCCAGACTGGGAGGAGACTCTCAGCGCTATGGTAAAACACCTTGTTGCACTTTTGTATGCATAGCTCTCAGTTCTGAATAAACTACACTGCTGGCTCTTGTATTTTCTAGTTATGCTCTGATTCTTACTCCATGAATTTCAGATTTTTAAATGGGTTGCATAGTAGTTTTAATAAGACCAAAATACTTTCCTTCCTCTGGCACTTTGTCAAGGAGTGAGAGAAGGAGCATGCATAATGCTTCTTCCCTATTAATATGTGCCCCAAAGCAGGTCTAGTAACCAATTAAAAGGTCCATAATGTCACAATGATTTTCAGTCTGCATTAACCTCTTTTTCAGCAAGAATTTGAGCATGAACGGAACTCCTTGTAAAAGCATGCTCTTTGAAGCATGCAGCATTGTGGAAGAATATGATTTTAGCAAAATGCTGGCTAAGTCTACAGAAATGAAATGCTAACCTAAAAGCTAACCGGCCATCGGAGGGAAAGGAATTGCACAAAAGCGAGCACAAAGGTGGTGTTCTCACACCTAATCAAGACAGTACAAGTGGGCAGTGGGCCACAAGCAACTGTATTGCCCTGATGTATTTGTTTCCTTTTTACCCAAGCGAGTAGAGTACCTGAGTTCTCCTTTTCCCAGCTCCTCTAGAAGCTGCTGAGCTTGGTCGGGAGGTTGTTATTTTATTAGTGGCCAAATAAGGTGATCTGATTAAGTGGTTTTGTGAAGTTATCTTGCCTCAGAGAAGCTTGACCTAACCTGTTTCAGTATAGGACTGTCTGGATGTTGTACCTTGGTTGTTATTTTCGTATATTCTAAATTGCCTCGTTACCATGCTGTGCAGGAGAGGAAACTGCATTCTGTGACAGACCTTGGACAGGTGGAAGGTTGGAATATTCCAGGGTGGGATCGCTGCTCTCGGGGGGGTGGGCAGTCCAGCTGCACGGCTGAAATTACTTACTGTGATGTGAGACCGGTGACAATTTTTCCCCTGCATCAGGATCATGTGGCAGTGGCAGGGCATCAGCCTGGAAGAGCCATATGTTTTCTGCTCCCGACTCCCAGCAGTGCAGCAGCAGCATGAGAGATGAGCTGGATTTAGCTGTGCTGCGGGGCAGTCGCATCCATTTGATGCATGGGGCTGAGGGGTTGCAGAGAAGCCCAGGTGCCACGCGGTAACCCTGTGCTGGTTCTCTCTTAAGCTTTGTTAGGAGGAGTGAGATCAGAGGTCTTTGTGGATAAACCCCCCAACCTTTTGGGGATGTTCAGTGAGAAACAGTTTTCACTGTTACTCAGTAAATAATTTGTATGTTTGTCCTTTTCCCTTTGGAAACCACCTTCGCTGTGGTTTCCCGTCAACAGTGCAGTGAAACATGGGACTGCAACACCATTTGCTTGTCTGGAAAGGTCTAGGTTTTCTCAGTCTTTATGTGACAGCGTGGAATTCCTAATGCTTCCGTACAAGATCTTAGTAGCAGTTTTGCTTTGTCTGTAGGTGTTGACCTTGTCACATACACATTTGCATTTTCTGTAGCAGCAGCTTCCCGAGTGACCTTTAAAAGGAAGAATGCAGAGTACCCTGAGTTCACACTGTGCCCTGCAGTGAGAGAGCATGCATTTCAACTTCACATACTTTCACAGGCTAAACAGGCCTTTCCGAGATAAGGTGTAAGTGAATCACTGCTATTCAAGAAGCCAAAGAGGAATCTAGTAAGGCAGGCACAGCAAATAGAACATTCAAAACCCACCGGAACATGAGTGTTCATCCCAGTGGGTTATTTAAAGTTTGTAGCACCATTAGTATCTGACTTGGTCATGTGAAATAGATTTTGGGTTACATGTTCATTACAAAAAAATTAAAAAATCAGGCAGAGGTTACCTCTCCCTCCCTACAAGCCAGGTATTTGTTTTAATTTTAAATAAGACAACATAGATAAATTCTGTGTTTTACTATTTTAAGAGCATCATCTAACCCCGTATAATACAATGCTAATATTTTGTTTCAAATTGTATCTTCAGGCCCCCAGAAAAAACAAACCAAACCAAAATTCAGGCCTCACCAGTGTTTTTGTCCACTGGTATTTTCTGTGCTTGACATTCTGCCCGACTCCATGCTTATCCGCTGTTAATTTTGACTTTATGCAATTGTCCCATCCTCAGTATGTTGTTTCTCTACATGCAGGTGTTTTTTACCTTCTCTCTGCCTTGGCTAGCAGGTCTCAGTGGAGCTGCCTGTTTGAGAGCACTGCCTGTTGTAATCACTGTTACTCAGCCACCAGCGCGTGCTCCTGTCCTCCTAGCACGGAGCTCCTTAGCACCCTGGAGCCAGGACTCTTGCGTAGATCGCTGTTTGACACTGTGCTGTCTGTAACCTCAAGGTGCGTCTCAGGAATGTGCTCCCTAATTCAGTCTCCACCTGTAACATGTTAGCTGGCATACCTCGTTTATTGATGTTGGTTGGTTGGTTGTTTTTTAAAGAAAATTCAGGTCTATGATTTGCTGTGTAGTGCTGTGGTGAAGCTGGAGCACAGGGCTAAGTGTAAAAGTACTGAACCTATAGCTGTAATGGCTTGGATTTGAGCTTACGGTGTTGTTTTGACCTCGTGGACCTGTGAATACGTTCTATATCGACACAGAAAGCTCACTTGCTCATGTTTACTGTGATAAGTGAATCAAATTTACACTTTCAACCTCTGCCTAATGGCCCGTCAGAAGGCAGTATTAACAGGATGCTCTCCTGCGAGGTGTTCAACACTGTCACCGTGTACTCCTTGCTTAACCGGTACATCTGCTGTATCTGTCTTTTTCCTCATCATTTTAATCCCGACACTTCTTTCCTTGCTCTTTTTCTTTATTTTGCAGTCTTAGCAGCCTCAGGTTTAGTACTTTTCCCATAGTGTGCTCCTTACATGCGATGTGTGTCTCTCATAGCTGCAGAATAGAACTAATTTCTAGTTAGTTGTTTAAGATGCTGACTTCGGGTTTTGCTGTTACTTGTTGCTTCAGCCTTTGGGTAATGGAGGATGTAAGGGCCTGGAGAAGTTGCACGTGGCTGAGTTGTTGTCTGTTCTCCATTGCTTCCCATGGCAGACAGCTGGGGACCCAACTGGGTGCGAGGCTTTGTCACTTGAAGTGAATTTCGCATTCTGCTGGGTGAGTAAATGCTGAGACTGGCAACAATGAGGGGAGCTTGGAAAGCTGTGACACGACAGGCAGACCTGTGATGCTTATCCATTTGTCTCTTGAACTTTGCTTCTGTACATGTTTTTGTACTTTGGAAAAGGTGATTTATGCATTCACGGTTAGATGAGCATGCCCATGTTGCCTCCCTCCCCCTTTTATCTGTGTTCTATTTGGAAGTGCTTATTATTAATTTATATAAGTGCTTTGTTTCCAAGGCTGCTGCTTAACAATAAATAAACTAAAGGTCTTTCTAAGTACACAGAGGTTGAATGTCCTCCCATACTGTGAATATTAGGTAGGACAGAACCTCTATTTTTAATATTTCTGTCATTGTCAGTTAATTCCAGGCACCTGAGTTCCTTTAGCCCTTTGCAGGAGACTAATTTTGTTGTCTTTCCTACCTTCACTGCTTGTACTTTCTTGTTTGTGGTTTAGCAGAAAGGCAGGTGATTTCCTCTTGGGATCTGGTTTGTTTTGGTACTTCTGGTGGTTCTTGAAACTTCCTAGCTCTGTAATCCCGGGCAGTACATCCTGAGAACCAGACCGACTGGACGGACAGACTTTATAGGGGTTAGATCGTAGGACAGCTGCTTGACCAGTCCTCAAGGACTGCTATATTTTGTAGCAACCCCCAATTATGTTCTGTATTTTTAGAATTGAGTAATATTATCTGCTCCATTTTTCTCATGTCTCAACCCCCAAGTCCCACTGCGCTGCGGGGTAACCTTACACGTGCCATTTTTCTTTCTCTGCTCCAGTTTGGAAAATACAGTCGATGATACTGACTTTCTTTGTGAAATACCTGCGAGCTCTAGGGATGAAAAGCCATATTTGAGCCAAGTAATGTTGCAGCATATGGATTTTCTGATGTTTCTCTGAGCTAGTTAGGTTACTGTAAAGGAAAGGAGCATCTTTTCCTTGTAAGGACCTGAAGAGTGCTCTATTTCTATTGCTCGAAGAAATAAAGTTGTGAAAGAGAGGCTTTAAATAAGATTTCTCACACAAACCTACAAAACAGCTGTCCTCAGCCTGTCATTAACTTGAGCATAAGTTGATATTTTTACTTAATATTGCGTTTACCTTCTGTTATTGACCATCTGACTTGCTCGCAGCACCTCTTTCTGAGTGCAGGAAGTTGCAGTGCTGTAAAAGCAACCTGCTAGCAGCTCCTCCCCGCAGCTGCCTCTGTGCTTCCAGCCACACACATGCGCTATCCCCATTGCCTTTTTCTTCCATTTGTCAGAGTTTTGTGGGGAAGCAGGATTAAAAGAGTGAAGTAAATATAAAAATCTTTATTCATTCAGCCTTTTAAAATTGTGCTGCCACAGAAAGATGCCGCCTGAAGCTGCATTAAGCTGGCAGGCTGTCCTGCACAGGAGATAAGGTGAATGTACTGACTCCAAAGCTACAAACAGGATTTATTTTATATATATATATATATGTTTCTGAACAAGGTAGGTTTTTCTGCAGTGTCTGCCACTTCTTCCAGCGCAGGAAGCTTTCAAAGTCCCTAAAGCTGTGGTAGGTTTATTTCCTGTGGGATTTTTTTCCAAAGTGCTCTGAGCACTTGGAAAAAGTGTGCAGGTGGTCATCCTTCCGCCTGGTCCCATCCTTCAGTGCCTGCAGGGGGCTGCTTTGTGAGCAGAGCACTGCTGGATGTGTCCAAGAGCTCTTCCCATGCAGGCAGCCAGGCCTTCCCAGCCCACACCTGTAAGCAATTACTCTGGGGATCCAGAGGTGTGGTTAGTGATGAGGTTATTGAGGAGATAACCTCAGGATCCCCAATACTGCTAGTTCTAACCAGGTTGCCTAGGAAAGGTGTGATGCAGGAACCTCTGAGTTATCAACAGGAAACCATTGAGAATCCTTCAATCTGGCAAATGAGTAACTGGAGAGGAAGACGACTGACAGCTGGCAGTCACCACCCTTTTTAACTTACGCTGGTAGAATTTTCTTAGGGAAAAATACAAGCCTACAAATGTTATAGAAAGGCACAGGGATTAGACTGTGTCTGTATGAAGTCCCTATAACGATCCTAGTTGTTACATCCGCTCCAGTGGATTCCGAGAACTGCAGTATTTTCAGTGTTTTGTGCTAGCTAAGGTAACATGCCATGGTTTGTAGGGTAACAACGACTTTTTAATGAGACCTCAATATATCACTCTCTTAAATCTGGGGCAGGAGTGAGGAGAAAACTAATTTTAAATGCAATTTATAGAAGTGTGTAGAGATTAGTGGATTGTAATGGTTCCAGGAAAGATTTCACTGTCGTTAGTGCAGGGCTTGTTTCTCGTTCTTTGTACAGCATTTACCCCAGCACTGCCCCAGATCTTGACTGCGACTTCTGCAAGAATAGATGCAAAGAGTAGGAGTTGATAGGGTTTCTTTTGAAATTTATTATTTTATTTTATTTTTATTATTTTTATTTTTTGTTTTGTTTTATGTTTAAGACATCAGGCGTGTTTCTGAGTATGTCAGTCCTGACCAGGCCAAGACGAATTCTTCCAGGAACGTGTCAAAATCTGAAGAACAAGGCAGTGTGGTAAACCCACTTGCTTGGCCCTGTCAACCATAGTGATTTCCAAAAAGGTGGTTTACTGAAATGGTGTCGTTTCAGCAACATAATAGCAACATACATAGATATAATACCCTGTAACGTCAAAGCTGCCATCCTGGATTTTCTGTTCCAGTGGCTTGCAGCTCTTCGTGCTTTGTATGAGTGTGAACCAACCCCAGTGCTGGGTAGCTGGCTGTGAGCTGTGCAGTGAGTGTGCAGGCAGCTTTGTTAGCCTGATCCTGTTCTCAGATGGGACTTCTTTGGAAAAAAAAACAGAGTGCTATTGAACTCTGAACACCTACCTGCAGGGTTTTTTGGAAGTCAAAAATATGAAGCTTTCAAGGGTATGGACACAGCCTCTGGTTCTCAGTCTTAAGAGTCATTGCGTTACTTAAACAAAATGGGAAGTGTTGCCTTAGAGCTGGAGGCTAGCTCTGTGCTGATGAAGGCTCTGAGGCTTGCCTTGCCTGGGTGGGTAAGGCTCCTGTTACTCCTACAGAAGCCCAGGTATGGCTTTTCTCCATTAATCTGCAGCAGCTTCACGTGACTCATGGCTGCTTGTGCAAGGTCACAGGGTGCCGTTTGTAACAGAGGCAACGATGGAACAGTAGTGGGATTTCGGGTAGTAGGGATGATGTGGGCCTTGGTGTGTGACAAGTGTTCTGTATGCCGCACCAAGCAGTCACCAGGCTGTAATAATATTTTGGTCAAAACAGTTCTGGTCTGGCATCGCACCAGTCACCTACATTTCATTTTCAATTCGTGTAACTTGTTTTCCTTATTATTGCTGCATGAATCAGATGTTTTTTTTCCCTTGTCAAGCTTTTGGCAAGGTGTTGCACTGTTGCATATGGTCCTTTCCCTTCCTCTCCTCTTGGTTAGAGGCATTTTTATTTCACAGGCTAACTCCAAGTGTGAAGCTTGTCCCTGGGAATCTTGGAGAATTGGGACAATCGCTTAATTGGCACATTGGCTTCCATTTGGGTTTGCCAATTAAATGAGTTCAATTAAGCCAGAATGGATACTGTATTTTTGGCAGTGAGCATTAATTCATAGCAATCATTTAATTTTTGTTGGTAATGCTGTAGAAGGGATTGTTTCCAGTAATGTTTGCTCTCTTTACAGTCTATGTAGTCTTGTAGTAAAGTGTTGATCCAGCAAAAGAATTTATATTTTTCAAATTTCTGTTTTAAAACCTTGTGTATGTGGCATATAACAAAGGAAGAATGATTTAGAGTTTGCTAAGGCTGGACCAGTATAGTTTGCTGATCTCCGTGCTCACTATTTTTCATGCGCCCTGATTTTGCATTTTACGTGTCTGTCTGTCAAAGTGAAAGCGATGCACATCGGTAAATACTGCATCTTACTCAGTGAAATGTTTGGGTCATGTATTTGCACGCCACCACTGGTATTTCTTCTTTTATAGTCAGGGGGGATAATGGCAATTAAAAAGACAAAGGTGGCACTGGAGTGCACTGGCTAATTTTTTGAATGCTCCCAGTAGCCCTCTGCCAAATTGCAAAGTGTAGGAAGGCATAAAAATGCATTAATGTACACTAAGCACTTAAGTCTGGATTTAGCGAGGCATGAGGGAGCCCGAGCACCCCGTTAATCACCCTGCGCCTGCGCTGCCATGCCCCTGGTGTGGGCAGTGCCCGCAGCAGCTGCAGTGCAGGGTGGTTTGCTGAGTCTGTGAGCCACCGGTCTGAATGTCCGGGGTTTCAGGTGATAGAATTTTAGCTTCAGCTCCAGCCGCTCTCCTATCCCAAAGTCTTTTATAATAATTGCCAATTTTCCCTTTGTTGGGCTCAGTCAGCTGCCGGTTAGTGACAGCATGGTGCTGTGATGCTGCTGTCATCAGTCTGTGCTGTTCCCCGCTTCAGGGCCTGAGACGAAGGACGAGATGTGCTCTGAGGACTGGATTGTGTTGTCGTGGCCCTCCGCCTCTTTTCCTCCCACCCTTTTCCAAAGACGATCTCTTTTTGCATGTTTTGCTGTTGCAATATTAGAAATGCCACATTTGTTTGAAATGTACTTACTTAGGAGATAAAACTTATAATTTATTTATCTGCCAATCACTTTTCCCTAGTCCCAGCTGCTCAAAAACAAGAGAATATCCAGGGAGGGAAAGGAGCCTCATATTTATTTTTTTAAAGTCAGTATCCATTGCTTCTTAATTACTGTTGTCAGGAGATTGCTCATCAGCCCCTTTCCACTTCCCAACCCCAGGTTAGCTCCAGGACCTGTCAGAGCACAGGCTGTCTAGCTGAAAGGCTGTGGGCATAAGATTTTTGCCATGATTCAACCTTCTTCATTGTAAGATCCAGCGTAGGATCCATGGGCAGGTGGCTGTGACCTGGTTACGAGAGGTGTGGGACCTCGCGGGGTGAGGCACCAGAGCTTGCTCGCATTGGTACAGACTGAAATTCACAGCTGTTCTGAAGAGCATCAGGGAGTCTGTTGGCTTGTGGTATCCTTTTGGGACTGGGTGAGGTTGTCAGTGGGTTCACAGTTGACTCGGACTCGCAGTGCTTCTCTTTTAGACAGTGTAAAAGAAGGAGAGTTTGGGAGTCTGGTATTCTTGATTCGCAAGACTGCATGCACGGGTAGGAACGTCTTCTTGATTTGTGATGTTTCTTGTCTCCATGCATGTGTTTTTATCCCTGCCGTACTGTGTTTTTGAAAGTATTGACCAGTAGGGAAAAAATCCCTCCTTTTCACCTAATAATTTTATGTAGGCAATAAAGCGTCCTTGGGCACTAGGCCTCTTGCTGGCAGTGCCCGCAGAACTCCTGCTCTCGGCGCAGCGAGGAGGAGCTCGCCTTTCACCTGCTGAGCACGCAAAGCCTTCCCCGCAGCTCCCGTGCCGATGGCGTGTCCCCTTCTGACCTCACCCGCGCAGCACAAGCTGGAGCTCGCTGTCACCTCGGATGTGCCAGCACGAACGCTCGTGTCAGCTTTGCTCACCCTGCTCAGAGAAGCATCTCCTCTGGATGAAGGCATTTGAGGACTTGGTGGGGAAGGCAGGGGCTGGGGTCCCGTGGCACAGCCACCAGCATCTGCAGCTCGGCGAGCGCAGTGAGCGGGGCCGGCCAAGCCGCCCTGGCAGCACTCAGCAGTTTTTGTTCTCTTGGTCAGAAGTTTATGGATAGCTTATGGTATAAATTGCATGTTACAAATGGACACATTTCTCGCATTCCTGTGTTATTATAAGGGTTTGCAAGATGAGTGTCTCATACAGCAGCTACGGCTTTTTTGCCATTGGAACCAGCTCTTCTGTAAACTGAGCCCAGGTTGGCTTCACATGCACCAATATAAATTCACGTTAACTCTACCGACTCAGATATTTTAGGCTTAAATGTCAGGCTGCTGTGCTGTGTTTCTGCCTTTCCAGTCTTTCTTTCACCTCAGTGGGAAAATTCTTTGGTTCCTAAGCCGATTTGTACCTATAGCATAATGTAACACAGCGTTGTTATTTGCATAAGCACTGAGTATGGTCAGGGGACTTACTGGAGTGGCATTTGCTAGGTTCAGCCTGAATTAGTCTCTGTAGTTTTTTGTGCTGTGAGCAGTTGCATTCTGCCATAACAACCCGAAGCCCCACTAGACCTTTATGACTAAGCCATGATTAGGACCCCCCTCATCCTCTGTGAAACAATAGGCTGTAGAAATCGTGCATCAAACAGGCTAAGGGATTTTGGGGGTGGATTTTTCTTAGCCAGCAAGGAACTGGAATCAAAGCATTGTGCTCATTGGATGTTCTGTTTTCTCTGGCTTTCTTCTAAAATTTATTTTGTAAGCTGTACAGAAGAAGGACTCTAAGCCTGGCTGCCTTTCCCACGCGTATTGTATGTGGGATTTTTGTTCATAAAGAAAGTACATTCCTCAGCCAGTGCACCATTCTGTGGGGCTGGGTACTGTACGCCGCAGCTCCCTGGCCCTTTGTGCATGGCAGTAAGGCTCCCGCTGCTGCTTCGCTGCAGCCAGTCAGACCCCAGGCCCTGAGAGCTCGCGGGGTTACCGTGCTGATGCTGTCCTCTGCAGCTAACCATCCATTTTTGTTTGGTGCATCCATTTTTGTTCTAAAAGAGAGGAAGAAAATACAAGTGTAGGGCTATTTTGTTGGAAATAACTCTGATTCTTGGGGTGTATTGGATTCATCTGCAAGGCCATGCATCTTTTTAAGGCCCACTTAAGACATTAAGTCTGCCAGCTTGACAGAGGTGAGTTTTGTTCACAGTGACAACAGCACTGCCAAAGCAGGGGCGTGCTGCTGCCAAGTTCCTCACTCCGTGCCTCGGATTCCATTCACCAAATTAGCTGCTTTACATGTGAGCTGGGGAGGGCTCTGCCTGCGTATCTGTGAGATGGCAAACTTGATTTGGAAAAACAGGAGATGAATAGTTAAGAATTTGCACTTGGTTCTACTCCGGCTGATCCTTTAAACTGTGGTAAATGGGTGCCCTGGACGAAGTCCTGTAATGCTAGAGCTCAGGAATGGGAAGTTTCCCTTAATTTGCCTGCTCATGGCAATGCTGAAAAGTTTTTTTGATTTTTTTTTTCCCCCCCTTTGGAGGGGAGAAGTTGGGAGCAGAAAAAAACACATCCTGTGTGGTCTTTTGAAAGAGAATAATTTGCTGCTAACCATGCCATGCGGTAAGTACTGGCTGGAACAATTCAGCATTGACAGGGAATGTGGAAAAGGGAATTAAAATCCAAAACTCAAAAAATGATACACATTGAAGTGTCTTTTATTGAATACAGATTCCTTGGACACGGGAATGTGCGCAGCCAGTGTTAAGATTTTCCCTACTGGAAACACTTGTGATAGGAAAGCCAGTGAAAAATGACGATTCTCATTTACCAGGAGACTTTAATGGCACCTCTGGCAGGGTGACTGCTCCTCCACGCACCACAATCCGCAAGCTGAGAGCTAAATTAAAAAGGCTGTGCTACCTCTAATTAATCCAGCAGTTCTGGCCTTGAGCTATGCCTGCTCATAAGCCAGTCCTGCAGCTATGCTCTGGCACATTAGGAAGGATTTTTCATTTATCTTTGCAACAGGAATCCACAAATCTGCACTAGGTAAGGAACTAAGTGATATTAATTTAAAAAAATAATTTAATAAAATTTAAAGTTACAACTGCTCCTCATTCTGAAAACATCCTTGTGCCTTTCTGTTGGAACTGCAGGCTGCCCCTTCACAGGCAGTGGCTTAAATTGCTGTAGGCTGCACGTTGCCTTTTTCTGATGCCTTGTTCCTTTCTCAGTGAGGATGTAAGCCCATCTTCTGCAAATCGAGATGGGTACACGGTCCCTTGGTAAGAGAACAGGAGATTGCCCTTGGTTCTCTCCTTTGCCTGGCTCTGGGCAGTTATTAAATGTGCCAGTGCTGCGCTCTGCTGATCAGCCTGCGAATAGCATGGATGCTAGTTCTTGATGTCAGTTCAGGTATGTAGAGTTAGGAGGGTTTTTTTTTTTTTTTTTTTTTTTTTGCTTCTTCAGTAAAACTACTAGAGTATAATGGGCAGATATTTTTGTTTAAGATGAGATTGTCATACCTGGGCACACAAACCAGGTGCTTATTCACTTCAAATGTACTCACATATCTCAAGCAGTTCTGAACAACTCACCTGCAGTGTGTGAAAGCATGCTTATTGATTTTGGGGAGCCAGAACAGTGGTTCCGACATATGAAGGTAAGAGTAGAAATAACTTTCTCTCCTGGAGCCTGTTGGTGGCTGCAGAGTCACTCCAGTTATGAAGAGCATCACCCACGGTAGGGTAATGACAGCAACAGTTCTGCTTCCTGCTGCTCCTCAGTGGCAAGGTAAAACTCTGACAAAGCTCATCTTTCTGGAAAGCTCTGGTGGTTGTTTTTTGTTTTGTTTTAGTTTTAGAAAGAAAATCAAGGGGAAGTGAAAGTGATGTAAAGGGAAGACTGTCATGGAAACCAGCTAGAATCGGCTCTGCCATTCTTAGAATCAAGGCCATGTGCTGCAGCCATCCAGAACAATCTGGTGTCTCCAAACTAGTCTGGGGGAGAGACTGGTGATAAGAAGATACATAAATGTTCCTGGCTGTCTAACATTCTGGCTTTGTGCTAACCTTGCCTAAAAGCGTGTGCCTCCTGGTCTAAGTCTGTGGGCACGGCTTTTGCCTAGGTTCAGGATTCTCCCCTGCTGAGGACACCGGGGTGGAAACCTTATCACATCTTGTTCGGTGGACTGCTTGTTTCAATTTCATGTTTGTTTTCAAATTGTGTTAGGTTTCTGGAAGTGAGGGAGAAAGGTTGACATTTTCTGATGAATGCAGTGAGACTTTGAGGAGAAAATCCCTTCATGTTTTGCTGTGGAGTTGTTAGATATAAATTATTTATGACTGTAAGTTTTGTGCTGGAGAGAGCAAAGCTGAAGTTTTCCAAATCAAGTCTATAAAAGACAAAAATTTCAAACTTGGGTGCCTTGAGCTAGACACCTAACTTGTGAGAGCTCTCACATTCCCCTGAAGTTCAGCAGGAACGCTTGGAAATGGCACAAGTGTCACAGGTGCTTCAGGGGTCCTGTCACCTAGCACACAAACAGCTGTGGTGACTTAAACCTGGAATCCTGTCCATCAGGAGGCACCACAGACAGACAGACAGGTGTTCTCCCAAAAGTGCTTAAACATTTCAGTGGCTTCCACCTCCTCGTGGTCAATGTTGGTGTCCGCTTCACAATACTGAAGTTCCCAAATGTTGTCCCTGCTGTTACAGCTGTAATGTAAAGCTTGCAGCAGGAGAACATCCCAGCTCGGGGGACCTGGAGGAGCGTGGTGGTGCTGAGGAGCCTCCGACTGAAACATAGGGGACTGAGGATCCTGATGATGCCAGCGGGCTGCGTCCTGGATCAAGTCCTAATTTGTTTACCGAGTTTGCGACCAGAGCAGATTGATTGATGCAGCCGTGACATTAAGCTGTGAAAATCAGACTAACAATTTGCATGAACAGATTTGCTCTGCAATTACTGGGCTTCCACAGAGCAGGGATCACAGAAGATACGGGATTGAGAAGCAACTGATGCTGTGAGCTAGCATTTACATTTCAGTTATTTACATTTCAATGTAAGTAATTCAGCTGTTTCAAAATGATTTTTAAAAGTAAATGACTGTGACACAAAGCACAAAAGACAACAGATCTCATTGTGGAGTGTTTGGCTTGTATTTTGAGAGAAAGGTGATCTGGGGTGACATTTGCGTGCGAGGTTTGGGATCACACCAGGTACAAGCTAATGGTGCGCTTTTCTGTAGCTGTGTGTCTGCTGTAAACGGAGACTAACTGCATTTCAGCTTGGAGGAATATGGCTTATAAGGCTGCAATAGATTTCTTTGTTGTCTAATCACCATTTTTTTCTGGTGTTTGTACCTCATAGCAAAGGTCTTGGCTTACACCAGATCCTCAGCTGTGAGCCTTCTGAGGGATTGTGTTCTGCAGCAGAGTCCACAGAGCTCAAATCTAATTGGAGAAGAGCCCGAGGTTAATTAGTGGCCTGCATCTCATTGCAGGGTGTGTAAATGGTGCCTGCTGCTGGAAAGGGGAAGGCAGCTATCTCCTTCCAGCAGGGCTGCACACAGCCTTGCGCACGCAGCCGGGAAGGTGAGGACAATGCAGCCTGTGAGCAGGGATGCTGGCATTTACGTCTCCTGGAGGTGTGAGTTTTGCCTACGCTGCTCTGATTCAGCTCCAGGGTAGGCTCTGCCCACTGCAGACTGGCTTGGGGCCCACGTGTTTCTGTCAGATTTGTTTAACCATTTTCATATTCCTCCAGCTTCTACGGATGATGGAGAAGAAAAATTGTTTTTCTTCCCACAAAATTTCTGTTCCTTAGGAAATTAAGGCACGCACATCCAGCTTTGCCTGAAAGCAGCTTACAGGAATGGCACATGTATCATTGTAATTAGTTATTTTCTTATGAAAAGACCTGTGAGGTTTATTGAGTTGGTGATCCTCTTAATGCTAAAATTCACAACGAGACTCTCGAGTGTCCTATCACACACTGAAGTAATTGTGCACTTAGGCAGCCCCGGAAAGGTTTGTTTAAGGATATCAGTATTGTCCTTGTTTTTCTCAGGGAGTGGGCGTGCGTGTTCTGTGCAGCTGTGGTATGGGGGTGTTGAAGCAGTGCTGATGGCCAGGGTGGATCGAGGCAGCAGTGGCTGCTCCTGTCCTGCTCTGGGGTCCGGTGGAGCTGCACCGCGGTTCTGTGCAGCCAGCCCTGGGGGATGGCACGGTGGTAGCTGCGTGCCCCCCGTGTGCCAGGAGTTAGGGTGAGTCTCTCCCTCTGGCGCTGTGGCAGTTAGGGAGCACAGGAATGGTGAATGGCTTTGACTTCGGCTATTTACCATGTGCAGATGTAAGTTTGACTCGCATCAAACTAAACTGAGAGCTTCAGGGAGGGGCACGGGAAGGATTCTCCTTTGCCCCTCCTGTCTGTGGGACTGTCATCGTCTGACTCTGAAGCTCTGGGGACCAGGGCCAACCTGTGCCACACCTGCCCTGCTGTGTTCTGGTGCCTGGCAGCTGTCAAACTGATCGGCTCTGTTCAGGCATCTTTTGCTGGACCCGTGTGGAAGGGTTTGTACTGATCTTCTGCATCAGAGAAGTGTGTTTGCTCCTGCCATTAGAAAATGAATTTAGTGTAATACTTCTTTGTTCTGAGCCTCCAAGAGGGGGAATCCTGAAGTGACTCTCTTCCTCTTGCTTGAGCACTCGTTATTTAGGACATTATTCATGTTGTGCAATGCACTGTATAAAGCAGAAAAAACAGCTTTCTGTGATCCATCGTGTTCTCATTCTGCTGGGCTCATCTGCGTCACTAATGAGCCAACATCAAGGAGCACGGTTTTCTCCCCTTGCTCTGTGAAGTCTGTGCTCATCTCCTGGTTTGATGACTGTTCCCTCCATGGAAGCCTCCCCTAAGCCCCCTCCTCTGGGGCTCAGGGCCTGCTGCAGCACCCAGGAGGAGCAGGTGGTGCCAGGATGGTGCCTGCCCAACACAGCAGCTGGGGGAGGGAGAGGATGAAAAAGTGTCACAAAAAGAATGAAAAAAGAGGGTTTGGAGTTCTGGCCTCACTAAAGTAAACGAATTTTAGTGATTAAGGAATTTAAATATGTTCCTGGACTTACAACAATAGCTTCAAATATCTTTTTAAAAGCTCGCCTCCCACGTGCAAGCAGCTCTGTCATTGACTTGGTTTTCTGCTGCATGAACTATCCAGCTTCCTCCAGTGCCTGTGTCTGAATGTTGCACAGATGTTTCGAAAATCATGTTTGTAACAAGGATTCCAAGTAGAGAGTTTGGGAACATTTGCTGCCTCTGAAAATTTCTTCTTTAGAAACCAGAAGAAGTAATGAGTAAAATACTGCATCTCCCAGTTATTGGTAAGGCTCTACAGAACAGTTCAGGAAGAGGTGATCACATACAAGGCCATAACCCTGTGTTCAGTTTTCCTTTTTGTTTTATTTTTTTTTTTCCATATTTAAAAGGTAGAAGTACAGCTTCTACGACAAAAGAGATTTGAGCTACGTTTGTATGTATGTAACAATACATGCACTACTGCTTAGCAAGCAGTAGTCCACAACATACAATCAGATTTTAAGTTCCTCACTTTCCTTTTATTTCTGTGCTTTTGTTGTTTTGTTTTGCAGGCACGAGGTGCAGATATCCCTGACATCCCAGGAGAGTTGCCACTTCGGACTTGTGGCAGCACAGCAAGTATGAAAGTGAAGAATGTGAAAAAGTAAGAGCAGTTTTCTTTGATTTTCCTGTCTTTGCTGGGCTTCTAGTTTTAATCTCCTGTATTTCAGCTGTTGTGTTGGAATACAGCTAGGGCATTCAGCAACAGGTTTTGTTAATATCTTCATCAGAGCAACCAAAATCTGTGCCAAACAAAGTAAACTATAGCTAAGGTAGTCTAAAACCGAGGACATCAGAGGTTTTGTTAGGTCCCTTGCCCACTTCCTGCTGTATAAGCAAAGCCTGTCTGAGTTTTGATCCTCACTGTTACTCTAATTTTAAACTTCTGTGATTTCTCTCTGCAACTGATTCATTTAAATATATATGTATATGGCCTTTTATTTGATGTCTTACTCTTTTCCTCTTTTAACATTCTGGCCAATGCCTCTTCACTGAATGGGTTTTGCACAATTTTTCTTTCTCTGGATTTGTTTTTTTTTTTTCTTCTCTGGTTTCCCTTTTTTTTTTTTTTGTTTTCCTCTGTGAGCTTAGGCTCTTCTGCTCTCTCTTTCACTCTCTTCCAGATAATGTAAACCATCTTACTGTGGTTGTAGCTGAGGTTTGAAAGCCCTAACCTGTAAGGAGGTTCAAAAGTAATCAATATTACTTGATTTGTCTTTGCTAAGAATGCTGGCTTGAGGACCAGATCTCCCCGATATCGATTGATCTGTGCATTCAGATCACCTCTCCGTGGTGCTCTGGTGCTGCAAGGGAAATGGCTCTTTGTTCTAGTGCTGAGCAGCCAGATGCTGTATCTCACTTCCCACTTACATTCCTGTGGGAAGAGAGAGCTAGATAATGACAATCTCATTGGCTCACCACCAGAAATATCTATAGGAGTCTATAATAGCTTCAGCAGAAGCGAGAGCATGTTGCAGAGCCTAGAGGATCTCCCCGTCAGCCATTGCTGTAGCTGGAGACACTTGGGAATAATTATGCCTCACTTTGAATTTTAAAAAGGCAAAGGATAAATAGCGTTTGTTCTGCACCCTCAGATACATCAACCCGGGACTGATGGGCTGTGATGCCTTTCACAGGTAATGTTCTACTTTCCTATGTGTCTCGTGTAAGGCTGTTTATTTGCACTGCAGAAATACATTTGTTACGGTAGAGCTGCTTCTCCCTGCACCATTTCTTAAAGATGTGGGTCTTGGTGTTGATGAAATGCCACGCAGTTCTGTAAGGATGCAATTATAAAAGCCACTTTGCAACTCAGTTTTCCTTTCTCACTCAATTCCTTTCTCCACTGTTTTGGTGCATCACATCAACAAACCCCTCTGTTCCCTTGGCTTTAGGGTGAGAAAGTTCTAATTTTGTATGAGTAACTGCATTTTATAACAGTACTGGGTGCTGAGCATGCTTGCAGTGATTTGCATCTGATGGTGTGCTTTTGATGTGCTTCAGGTTATCCTTTACAAAGGGTCATTTCCCGAAGATGGCTGAATGTGCGCATTTCCATTACGAAAACGTGGACTTTGGCAACATACAGGTGAGTTTCAGGTTTCTTTTACATATAAAATGTCACTGTTATTTGTCTGGTTACCAGCTAACCTGGTAAGGGCAGCTCCACTGAGGTTTGTTTCGTTTATTGCAAAATGTTTAGGAATAGGAAGTTAAAGCAATCTGGTCTCCTTCTTTGGAACTGCTTCTGTGTGCTGGGCCAGAATCTGTCCTCAGCCACGTGGCCACCCCTTTGAGGCTGGAGAGGGTTTTATTTCCGCTGGATTTGACTAATGTCACAGTTTTAAGACTGCATCAAACATTCATTATTGAGCCATCTGTAGTAACTGCACGCATATTTTTAGCTTGTGTGTGTACCTTTAAACAATTGTATGCATGTATTTATGTAAATCTAAAATGTTAATTCAAATTTACCTATTCTCTTCATGTTATCTTAGCTCTGCATTGTGCACTGCAGCAGCTGTGTCATCAGAATACAAGAAAGTGCTAGTCAGCCTGAGTTGCATTTCTAGAAGTGTGCAGACTTTATTCCTTAGTGGGCCATCCATCAGAAATATAGGCAGATGCATTTTTCATTCAGCAGTACCAGGGAGGGTTGAAAACTGGCAGTCACTGCTATTTTCTCATAAATGGGGCACATCTTGTTCTGCACTTTCAGAAACAGGAATGCCTTCAGCATCTGCCAGCCTTGTAGCCAAAAAAAGGTTACAACCTTTTCATTTGTAAAACATTTCCTGTAATACAGTGAATTATTTAGAGCCTTTCATGTTTCTGTACTTGACAGCTTTACAAACAGAATTATGCATCCTTTTTTTCCATCTCTGTAAAGTTCCTGCTGGGGACGTGTGCTCTGGAGTTTGGATCCTGTTCAGGATTTGTATCTACTATTGCTCACACCTAGTGGCTCTAAGTAGACCACTCTGCTGAGCTCGGCATGCAGACACACACACAAAGGCACAGCATTTGAGCCTAAACAGCACGCTTAGGAGGACACCAGTGCAAAGAGCTCAGCTTTTCATCAGGTCTCGGGGAGATGGGCTGCTGCCTCCAACAGGAGCACGCCTCAGTCTTCTGCAGCAAAACTCCGCTTCTTCAGTTTCTGGGTGTTGGTGCATGTGCAGTTTTCCATGCCCCTGCTCTGGTGCTCTCTGTGTTGCCCCCTCTGGCACAAGCAGAACTCCCCTGGCTCGAACCAGAGCAGCATTTGGCTGGAGAATACCTGAGGAGGGATAGTATGGGAAGAAGAGGTAGCAGTGGACGTTCAGCCATGTCAGGCCCCTGAGCTATTTGCTGTGTGTCAGTATCACGAAGCCGGGAGGATCATGGACAGTGGCAATCCGGGTGCATGGTGCTAACGTGTTGTGTCTGGGGGTGCTCAGCTCTGTTTCCACCTCTGCTATCTCAGAAAAACACCACACAGAACGAAAGTCTTGCTCAGCCAAATACACACGTACACATGTTTGCGTACCTGAAGCCCGGCTTGCTTGAGCAAGGTGAATCAGGCCCTAAATACCAACTCCGTGCCTTTTCTTTCCTTTTTCTAAGCAAGATTTCTGATAGATTCCCATGGTATGATAACCTTGTAATACGGATAAAAATAACTTAAGAACAGAGCTTTGCTCCTGAAATATGAAATAATAAGGAATTACAGTGCTGCCTTAGTAGGAGAAAAGCAGAATTAATGGCAAAATAAATGAGCGCTATTAATGCAACAGCAGCATCAGTTTACAGGCTTAAAAATAGGTTCGTATAGGACTCATACATTTTAATCAAGTGGCTTTCAGTGGTAGCTCCTTTGTGCTAACAAAGTAGACTAGAGAATAGCAGTAGGCTGAAGTGATTTGTAAGTGACAGCTTGGCACCTAATAGCAAATTACCAAGTTGCATCTGAGGGGGTAGTGGGTGTGAACTCCTTTCAAAATCTATTCACTGTTAAAAATTTGCATAGTAGAAGTGCAGTATTATCTGGCTGTGTCAGTATTGTGTAATGCTATCTATTAACAGCCTGGCCACATTTCAGGTTGTTTTGTAACGTTTATGTCACTTGTAATATGGTCTCATGCTGCAATTGGTATTAGTATCTTGGCATTTCACCTCATGAGATCGTTTTAAATTAACTTTCTGAGATGAATTAAAAAGGATCTCTTCTTATCCCAGCACCGTGCTAACAAAACTAGATACATTTTGGGATGCTTTTCTCTTTGGAGGTGTTCTGGTGTGCTGTTTTCAACAGCCACATATTTCAGCCTTATCTGTGTCTGGCCAGCAAGATGCATGTTGCATGGGGAGGAAATCGCTGGTGTACCAGGCAAAAGCTGTATTGATGACAAAGGCAGTTGCTGTCAAAGCTGCAGTTACGGGATGGGCTTTACAGATTCCATCAGTGCCAGAAATTCACTGGTGTTTTGCTGAAAAACATTATATTTATTTGTGACTTTTTTTTCCCCAAACCTTCATCATTGGTTTTTGATTTTATGATGAAAAGCCAAGCTCTGCGTAATCAATTTGCTTTAGTCTAATACTGGACAAGTATTTAAGGGTTTTGTTAGCAGGATCAGCACTGTGGTTCAGCCCTCTGTGCCCCCCAGATGAGATGTGCTAGCGCTGCTAGATTCTGCTGCCTTCCTTCGCTCCTATGCTCTGCTGCCTTCCCGTAGCTCTTGGCTAATGCCTGTCTGTGATGCCTCTCCTCTCTCTAGAACATCAGCATTCAGTTCACTGATGTACTGAGGACACACTGCTTCTGCAGGTATTGCTGTACCAGGTTCCTTAGTGTTAGGCACTGAAATACTGAGTTGGGAGCCCCCAGTGTCTCTTCCAGGTCTTCCGTGAACATTTAGAGTGCACGTAGGCAGAAGAGTTCACTGTGCGTTTAACTTCACAGGTGCCTAAGTCATCCCAACCTAACTTAGTCTGTTCGGAATCAGTTTCACAGGTAGTACGTTGAATTTAAGCATGACTTCAGGGTCCACCTGTCAAATGCATCTCTGCGCCGTTAGTACGAACAGGAGAAGCAGTGATAAGGCATTCCATCGCTATCTTTACTCCCTGCCAGAAGTTCGGTCTGTTTCTCACTTGGAAAGATTATGAAATTATCTTCAGTTGAGGAGGTTTTAGTAATGGGATATGGAAGGCTGATGCACTCTGTGCTTTCCAACTGATATTATTTGCTCACTGAAGAACCCATTGGTAAGGGAGAGAAAATGCTGCCGTGCACATTCCTATCGCTTCAGCTATCTTGCCTTTAGTGCAGATTTACCCCTCAGACAGCAGTCTCTGTCTCACTGTGGTTGTGTTTATGTAGCCACCTTCTAAAAATAAACGCCTGTCAGAACAGGAGTGGATTACTGTGCCTGGAAGATCCTCTCCTCCTTATCTGTTAAGCCCTGGCATTGCAAGTGGTGGGAGCGTGTTATCAGTGGTAAAGGAAGTATTTGAACCAGAATCACTTCCGCCGTGGAGGCATCAGCTGCCAGGAATTCCTGCTGCAGCCCAGCAGGATTGTTTGCTGTCTGAACGCCTTTGGCAGGCTGCAGCCTCGCAGCCAAGGCGATGGGCTGCATTTCAGTGGTGGCTGTGGTTTGTGTCTGTAATTGCATTTTCCTGTTGTGTCTTAAGAGTTAGAAGTGTTGCAAAGAGCAGTTCGGTTCTGCCTGTGCTGTTTATCAGCAAAGCCTGTTGAGAAGGTATTTGAGGGGTCATCTTCTGGTGGTTTGCCTTTTAATCTTTTATTTAATAATACTCCAGGGAAGGGAAGTGTACTTGTGAAGGTCTCTCTGTTAAGCAGACAGAAATTTTTTTTCCTGGGATGGATTGCAGAGGAAACAAACATGGGAAGGCCTGCTGAGATGCCCTCCTCTGGAGCTAGCTGAGGTAGTTGAAGATATTTCAGCCACAGCTAAAAGCAGTCCCCTGCACAGATCAGCTAGAGGCAACAGGAATGTAGGAGTGCCCGCTGACCTGTGTCTGAGCCTGACAGCATAGCTCAAATCTTCCGCCCAGCTTTAAAACGAAGCCTGCTCACTGCCCTCAGTGTGGGAGGGATTGTTCATTCCCTCAGCTCTTCGTGGGCATGATAATTTTCAGCATCTTGGCAGTCGTGAGCAGCTGCAGGCTGTAATGTCTTCATTTATTCCACTCATTTGCAGGGGAAAAAAATGTTTATTTAAAAAAGTGAGACATTAAATAGCAGTTCCCCCTGCCCAACTCATTCCCTTTGAAAAGATAGAAAGGCATAGTAAAAATCACACAAACTGCCCTGAATTTTGCTCTGTATTGGTGCTATGAAAGATAATTTTGCTGGGTTTTGCTTGATACTTACAAATGCCTGAGTGGTTACGACATGTGTACCCATACTGTATGCTAAGTGGTGCTCCTTTTTAGCCTGTCACCCATTTCTGGATGCTGTTAATCTCCCCCAGAATGCCTGCTGGCCTTGTTCTGACACATTGTGTTCCCTTTCTGCACAGCAAGGCCTTCCCTTCCTGTCCAACTTTTCCTTATGGTTTCTTTACTGTCACCATCTAGGTGGCAGGGGGAGATGTTGCAAGGGCTCTACTTAAGGACGGGGGTATATAAAAACAACTGCATTCATAATGTATGTGGAAACTGTCTCTATTAACTTAATAATTCCAGCCACAAACTCCCTGAAAATTGGCACGGTCTCCAGCCAAGATCAACAGATTTCTAAAATTTGGAGTCTCTAGGCAAAGCTTCTCGATGCCAAAAAAGTTAGGAAAGTATTCAAGTAAGTTCACCTCAGTTTTTGGATTCTTGTGTTTCCCGGTCTTGCATCCAACTTGCCACTTCAGAAGAATTCTTCCCTGGAACAAGATCACACCTGTGAAATTCCAGCTTGTTTGGTTTTCTTCCAGCAGAACAAGGAGAAATCCAGCGTGGATTTTAAAGTGGAAGGATAACGTAGGTGTGGAGGAGCTGATCTCTCTCCACGATACCTTGCTATTGCTGCTGGCACAGTTACTGCCTGCCTTGTTAGTGACCCATCTTTAAACCCACCCAGACAAATGGCAGGATGCAATTTCAGGGCCACGGAGGTGCTTCTGCTGTCCCAGTGATCCTCGCTTTGCTGAGGGAGCTGGATCCTCTGCAGGAAGAGGAGGGCTGGCTCGGGTGAGCGGGGTGACCTGGTGGCAGCAGCCTGCTGAGGGTTCCAGGGGTGCTGCAGCGTGTGACAGTGAGCTGCAGGCTGCTGGCCTTGTGCTGCCGTGCGAAGTCATTCCGGCAGCATGTTACGTGCTTTGCTCTCTCCTCCATCCCCTTGTCTGGCTGTTACTGGAGTCATTATTTGACAAATCTGTACATCTTTTTTTTGTAAATACAGGGTAATTTGTCTGTCATTGCTCACCTGACTGGTTATTGCATTGCCTCTCCTAGGGAGGAAAGCTTTCTTCTCTTGCTCTTTCTTTAGATGAACTCTCCCTCCGATTCCCCATATCTCCTTAACTTGAAGCTAATTTTCTATGTGTATGAATGAAGGATAGACTATAACCCACAAGTTACTGTTAACAGCAAATGGGATTCTGCGTGTTACTTCAGTAGAACAGGAAGTGTGTGATTGTTTTTTTTTTTTCCTTTGGATATTTTTGAACATTTACATAGGACAGTTTGTCTCTCCTGTAGGTGTGTGTCACCAGAACAGAACCCTGCACAGCGTTCCTTTACCCAGGGCAAAACGGCAAATCTTGGGAGCTCTGAGGGTTTTGAGTATTCTCCACCCAGTGTGTTTCTTCCATGTCTTTTTGGTGGAAGAAAGATCCCTGTATAAATCTGGATGAGCATTTTTTCAGACATAAATATCTTGAGACAGGTGGTGTGCTGAGTACTGGCAGCCCAAAATGGTTTCAGGGAAATCGCTGCATATTGGCTCTTCACAGCCGAGGACTTCTCAGATGTGAGAGCATTGACCTCCTGCAGGAGTCCAGGTGATTTTGTACTTCCCCCGAATTTAACACTGAAAACACAGCAAACTTGTTGGTGGATTTTTAGTGTTTATTGGTGCATAGTGGCTGTTTGATGAGATGAGTAAATCTTAAAGAGACTGTAATAAGCCCAGCTGTTAACTTTGGCATTGACCTCCTGCTGTTTGCCACCATCATAAATCATCTTTAGCAGCGTGTCACAGAGATGTATAAAAATTGTTTTAATTAGTAACTGGAACAGAGTTGTGCTGGAAAATTTTTCTTCCCTGAGGTTTAATGACCTGAAAAAAAAACAGAAATTAATTAAAATATATTAAAAATTTAGAAAGAATCCATGTGCTCCAGAAAAGTAATCTCTATTTCGCTAGTGTTTCAGAGGCTGAGACAGGATTAAAACTCCTTGTTTATATGTACATTGGAGCTGTACAGCTAACAAGAAGAACGTTAGAATGCAGCACAATATTGCAGTCACTGACCTGCAAGTGCGCCAGGGCGGTGGGGTTTTAATAACCAGCAAACTTTGTGTTGGTGCAATCCCGGAGATTTATGGAAGCAGGGCTGTGTTTTTATTCTCCAGTGGAGGTTTGTCATGCCAGTGGATGTATTAGCTGTTAAACCAAACAGCATTTGGAACATGTACATTTTGTGTTTGCTGTACCTGCTTACAAAAAGAGTAGTTTGTTTGGTTTGTGCTTGTGTGCCAGAATGTTGAGGTTTGATGACAGAGTTGGCAGCGCAGGGGTAGCAAGCTGGGCTACAAATTAGTGAGCTGTTCATTCATTAGCTCTGCTTTCCAGTGGTGTGTGTGTGTGCCTTCGTCCCGTCGTTACAAACTTTTTCATTCACTTCCTGGTTAAGAAGTATGGGTAGGACATAACCTGATCTTGTACAGTGTCCATACCCAGCAGGAGATCTCTTGCTGGTTAAGCTGTGAGCGGAGCAGATTGCTCTGCCTGTGCTCCAGATGTGCTCTGTATCCTGCAGACCGTTCGCTCGTGCTGGTTGCATGATCTGGTTTACAGGTAGATCCCAGTCTTTGAAAATCAGCATTGCTTTCCCATCTGCCTCACTCAGTGATATAATCTCACCAGTGGTGTGTTGAAATCAAGATTGTTCTCTCATTTTAAAATCAGGGAAGAGTCATCTCTGAGTACTCAAGAAGCAGCTTGTCACCGCACTCGTTCTTTGATAGTCTATCCTGCAAGGCATGAAAATGTAGAGGAAAGCACTTGAACTAATGGTATTTACATACTGCTCGTGGAAATGTTTGCTGTACTGTGACAGGGTTCTTAAAGCAGTGTGCGTAGCTGTGTGAGCACCAGAGAGGATGCTTCTGGATCTGTAAGCTGAGACCCAAGCTTTCTTGTTTGTTTTACTTGCAACAGAGACAGATTTGTGTGGAAGATTTCCTGTGAACCTAAACTTTCCCAAAGGCCTGGGTTCAGACAGGTTTTTCGTTTTAAAGGGGTAAGCGCACACACAGGCACCAAGTTCTCGCCCAAGCTGCTGTTACAGTGTCTAGAAGGCATTTTAACACGTTTGTAGACTTTGATAGTTCTGTCATTTTATCCCTTGCCGTGGTGTGTGTGCAGCAAATGGAGGCTTCTGTTCCCTCCTGGGCACCCATACCCAAATGCTCTCTGCTCTCCACTGAGGATTCTGAAGCCACCAATTGCTCATTCCCTCTGACTTTTCATTTCTAGCTATTGTGTCAACAAAACCTGGTTGCAGTTTTCCTGGTAAAGCTGTGTAAAACTGAGCGGCACCATTATACATCATGTTGAAGCAGTTCAGCAGTGCACTTATGGTTTGAGGAGTTTTGTTGTTGCTTTTAGGTTTTTTTTTTTTATTATTATTATTTGTAAATTTATAAAATATTTGCAGGAAGAAGCACATGATGCTCTCACTGCCTCTTCAAGGCTCACTCTCCTGAAGTGTAGATTTTAAAGATATCTCTTTAGAGAGACTGGCCAAACTTCGATTCCAACAACCGTTCTGTCTTCTTTCCACCCATCTACCATGTGAATTGAAGAACCATTAATAAAACCCAAATGACTTGCTACGGGACATATTTTTAAGGTGCGAGACCTCTCCTACTGCCACCTGAAATTTCTTCTTTTCAAATATTTTGTTTCCCAGAAGGAGCCTGTATGAGAAGCTTGTTCAGGTCTGCATACGTACACTTAGAGCCTCGTCAGGTGCTTTCCTGAATGGCTGGGGACTGATTTGTGGGTCGCAGTCCAAGCTAACACCTCCCACTGCAGAGTGAGCTTTTGGCACCGTCACACTCAGAATTACGTCAGTAATGATGCAGAGGAAAGACTGCTTCTTAACAGATACCAGCAACCCAGTAATACAGCAAGTTGGAAATGAAAATACTTAGTGCCATGTGCTTTATGTATGTTTGGGGTCTGTGAACCTACCTTAAAATTAATTCTGTTCTATTAGAAGAATAATGAAGCTTGTAAGTATGATTATAAAACAAACTGCCTTCTAGAAAATCTCACTTTTTGGGTAGGTGATCTTGTCTGGTCCTGCCAATTTATGTTTAGATACTACCAAAAATTTTCATAACTTACCTTGAAATTCAGTGCAGCTGGAAAATTGCTTTTTATGGTGCTAGAGTATTTATTGCAAATACGACATGTCAAAACATTCAGTCTTTAAAGTGACTGATTTTGGAGCAAGTTCTCATTTACCAGCTTGAAGTAGTTCAAAAAACGAAACCAACTTCTGTTACTTTAACAGCATTGAGTCCAGGGTTTTACTTTTAAAAGCTGGTAAATTATTTAAGAATTCTGTATGTACTGAGTCGTGCGGTAATTACAGGTGCAGCAATCTTGGGATGAGCAGAGAAGCCACTGGGAGCTGGAGCCTTGGGTTTAAAAGGGTTGAATGAAAGAAAGGGAAGGGTCATGTTAGGGCAAGGGTGCTGCCCTGCTCAGGTGAGGGAGGCTCAGGGCTGTTGAGTGCAGGACTTGAGAAGGATCAGATTGAGAGTCCCCTTCCGTGCGCCTTCTCTTGTGGCTCAGGGTTTGTTTTAATGCCTTGCCATTTGTTTTAAAGCTAAATGAAAGTTAGATTGGGTTTGGAAACTCTTCTTGAAGAAGTGAGCTCTTAGGCTAGTGCATGCATTTTGAATTATTAATACCTTTTAGCAGTAACACTCGAGCTGTGATGTGCTTTGGATACACCCCAGACAAGCTCTGCTGCTTTTTATTTCCCCTGGTAGACAGTCTCTGCATTGCTTCAAACTCTGGTAAGCCTCCCATTGTCCATCACTTTCTAGCTACTTGAAGCAGAGTTTAAGCAGAAGATGTTTCTCGAGCTGGTTGGTGGTGTTGCTGAATCAGAAGGCACAGAGAAGCTCCTGTCCCTCACTGAGCTGTGAAGGTTTTCCTTCTGCATCTCCTGCCTAACGGGCTTGCAGGCTGCTAATGAAGTTCCAAACCAAGTTCTGGGAGGGTGGGAAGTGGGGAAGCAAATCCAGCAGCTTAGAAGTCTCCAGACATTGTGTTAATTATAAAGACATTTATCACCTTGGCTGAAGGTGCGCAGATGATGAGCTATATACCAGATGCCTGCACTGCTAGGAATAACTTCAGCGTCAGGCCATGAGGGTTGAACAGCCCTAAAACCCCTAAAAAACGAACCATTAACACAAGGAGCCTCTCTGCCTTGCTGTGTTTATCCTCCTGGTGTCTCCTCTCATGCAGCAGTTAAAGGACTGTGTCCTTAATGCCTGAGCCCCTCAAGGCTGCGATAAAAAGCAGGTGACTGCTGGGCTATTTTCAGGTTTTAAAGGAAAAAAAAAAAACAGATCTCAGACTTCCAAATGACAAAAAGAAAGGTAAACTCTTTTCTTCACTGCAAGCAGTCCAAAATCTGTAGCATGGGGTCTTTGTTGGTTGTGTTCTGAAGAGCCAACAGTAGATTTTAATCTGAGGATGGTAGCTGTGGGAGACGACCCAGGTTCTAACTTCTCATTGTATCTGTGGGTGACGTTTATGAGTTACTTTAAGGAAGTTCTGCCTGCTTGGTTTCTGTTTTTTTAGAGAAGGGAAGGGTTGCATCAGACCTGAAGACTTCTCAGGAGTAACTTAAAGGGAAACTTTTTAACAGTAAACCTTCAATTAAAGCAGGTCTCATACTGCTCCTTTCTTCTTTGACAAGAATAAACTACATCCCTTCTTTACCTCTAAGCTGGTGCTTTGTCCTTCGTTCCCTGCTGTGCTGCTGGGAGCTCTCCATGAGAAGTGAGATATTTTTAAGATTAATTACCCATAATTACTATTCAAGCCCCGAGAGACCAAAAAATAATAGTAACTTGTAATTGCAACTGATTTTTTGAAGCCTGCTAATTAGGAATTTACCTAATTACATCCAAAACTTCGCCACATTTGGCTGAGATCTTGTCAAAAGTCAGGTCAAGCTGTGCTGGAGTTGGGCAGTGTTTGAGCTGGAAATTTCTTGCTTTGGCTCTGGGCTCAGCAGTTTCAGTAAACGCTGATTTTCTTCTAATTTATTTCTTATCTGGTAATCCAGAGCCTTTGTGGTGGGCGTGATGGCCGAGGCGTTCAGGAGTGCCCCGCGCCCTGGTGTGACCAACGTGGGGCCCTTGGCTGTGGTGCCATTCGTAAGGAAAGACGAGCACGATCTTCTTAACAGTGCTTCCTTTTCGGGTCTTAGACAAGACCGAAATTTTTATCTGCCTTTAAACATCTTGCCCAGTGAACAAGGGTGCAGGTTAGATGTCAGAGGCACTTGTGTTCACCAGATTTATTCTCATGTGTATTAAGTTTACTCTGCAATTAACTCTACACGGCTTTGAGGCTCTTTTGAACTGCCAGGGTGTTCCATGCTCAGCTATAAATCCACATGGCATAACCAAGGTTTCACTTTGTGAGGTCGCTCAGCACTCTTAATAAATGTTCTGCTTCACGTCCCCTGTAAGAGTTTTCTGCCAGGCTGTTTTTCAGCGTTAGTTTATGTGGTATTTTTGTCTGATGCACTTTGAGTCTCCTTTGATTTGGATGCATCGTAAGATGCAGATGAAACAATTCCTACAAGCAGTGAAATGTGAATTATGTTGAAATAGGTGTTCTTTTTCTTGTTTTCTGCCCTTTCCCCCAAGTCTGTTGTATATTAATTTTCCGAATCCATCTGTCATCTCTTTGGTTGCTTAGGAATAGCTGAGAAGCGAAGTGCATGCCGACCTGACTGCAACAGGAATTTCAGTGGTACTGTCAGTTGGTTAAACTTCTTTTTATTCTTTAATTGAAAGAAAGCCTCCAGTGAGGTCATCCTCTCTTTCAGGTATGTGTAGGATGTTTTGATTTAACACCAAGCCCAAACAAACTGGTTTCTTGTCAAGAGTCAGGTGTTGTGTTCCTCTCTCGGCGGTTTAGCTTCTCCTAGTTAGCTCTCTGCAGTGTGGATTTCACACAGGCCGTGTGCTGCAGGCCATGCTCGGAGTGCACCTGCTGCTCCCCAGGCAGAAATTCGCCCTGGTTAAATATTCTCACTTCAGTGGCTGTAGACAGTGTGAGTTTCAGAAAGGCCTGTAGCATTTTACTTCTGTATGTGCTCCTTTGGACAAGTTATTGCATCAGTGTATCTTCTGCACCGAATTGCTGGCAATTCATTATTTTCTTTTGGAATCTAAGAATTTGTTAGTACAAAGCTTAATTGAAATGCCAGCATAATGAAGCAAATCAAGAATTTTGGAGAGTGCACTTAAATGCAAAACTAAAAGCCCAACTCTGTGATTCCAGTGGAGAGTTCTCAGGTGGGGTCTGCAGAGTGTAGACCCGAGTGTTCCCAGTGTGACTCGAGTTGTTGAAAAACCTCCTTCCCTGACCTGGGCAATTCAAAGGTTAAAATATTCTTTTCAGATCTTTTCTATCTTCTGCAGAATTTTCAAGAGTAAATATCTGTGGTTTTTAGATCTGTCCACGAACCCTTATGCAGTTTGCCTGTATTTGTAACTCTTGAAGGCCTTACTGGAGACAGCCACTTAAGGTTTTGACCCATGAATCAAAAAAGACACAGGACATGGTTTACAAAACATTGCACAAAAACAAAAATAATCCTATATATTGAGCTTTTCCAAGATGCTTTCTTTAACGCTATGAATATAAGGCATTTTGCCTTGCTGACCTTGCTGCTCTTCACTAAGTCAATGTACAGAAGCTGCACTCTTTTATCTGTGAAAGCATTTTTCTTCCTCCCCTGGAATTTTGGAAGCATACATGATATACTGCTTTGTCACCTGACATAAATATCTCTGGCAGGCAAGTAACATGGTAATTCCTGTGCGTATTTGCATTCTGGAAAACACAGCTTCACCGTTTCCAGTTGGACTTTCTGTGAGCCTGCAGTACATTCCCATATAACTGCTGGAAAAAACAGTGCTAAAGAAGAGCTCATGGTCTCGAGCAACATGAATGTCAGAGGGTGGATTGCACTCTGCTGCTGGGCTCGACCTAGGTAGGCTCGAGCTGTGGACCAGGAGATCCTCACAGGCTTCAACAAAGCCAAGGGCAAGGTCTTGCACCTGGGTCGCAGCAACCCCCGCTACCAATACAGCCTGGGGGATGCAAGGATTGAGCAGAGCCCTGCTGAAAGGGACTTGGGAGTACTGGTGGGTGACAGCTGGCCATGAGCCAGCAGAGTGCCCTCGCAGCCCAGAAACCCAACGGCATCCTGGGCTGCACCCAAAGCAGCGTGGCCAGTGGGGCAGGGAGGGGACCCTGCCCCTCTGCTCTGCGCTGCTGAGACCCCACCTGGAGCACAGGAGAGGTGTGTGGACGCACCTGTTCTTCAGATAATGTAACTCCTGTAAATGTCATTGAATTTTTTTATTATAAATACACTCGGTCCTTCCTACACAAGGTCTGACTGTGTCACATAACCGTGTAATTGCAGCATAATGTAAAATCTCATGTAAAACACAGCATGTGTGTGGGAGGGAGGGCTTTTACAGTGCCTTGTCTTAACTGATGTGTGCTCATTCTACAACTACTATAAATGTTTCTCTTGAATCGGGGCAATATTTATTTTTCAGAGCAGGTAAGCATGTGGTGTATAGTAAATATTTTATTTTCAATTTATGAACTGCCTTAGACCTGTTATGACTTACGTACTTGTCAGCTGGGTTTTGGATTCCATATGCTCGTCTGAGTTGCACATTACCTATTGGGACAGCCCTTTCTCCAAAAGAAAAGGAGCTGGAGAGATCAGAGCATTTGCAGAGCACACAGCAGGTCCCTCAGCGCACTGCCTAGTGACTCATGACGTGGGAAGGCACCACCAGGAGCTGTGGCAGCACAGGGAGAGAGGTATGTGAGCAGCAGGAGACGAGAACCACCTGTGTGTTGTGTTCCTGCCCTGGGAGAGCAGGAGAGGTGCAGTAAATACAAACATTGTGATGCCCCTTGGAGTTTCATGTTGAAGCCAGGTATTTTTAGTCTGGCTGAAGTTTTGATGCAACATCTGGCTAAAGGGGGAAGTTTTAGTCTTTTGTCCTAGAAAACCTTTTCTTTTTTGGAAAATCAGTCCATGGATCTCTTCTGGTCATTTTCCAGCCCTCCTTTCCCAGAAGGGAGCAGTTGAGGGGAAATACTTCCAGCTAGTCTATTCCATGCGTTAGCACTTGCTCAAGTTTTTGTATAAAAATGCCAGTGGTGATACAAAACATATGGCACCCAGCTGGGGAACGTAGACTTTCTTTTCTCCAGTTTAAGAAGAAGAGGGGATTTGAGATGTGAAATTTTAAAATACCGTTTCTCATGCGTGTGCACAAATGCATGTGTGCACAGAACCGTGTGCAGCCCCAAGCTGAAGTTAGGCACAGGAGTCAGCAAGGACTAAAGGTCATGGGCTGTATGTGGGAGCACTGGGAGTCCTCTAGCTCTGTGCCGTGTCTGTGTTCCATTAAAATGCACTCAGCGGTCAGTTTAGTCATAGACTAACCTTTATGTAAAACCGGGGGTTGCAGGCACAGTGAATGCCAAACGCCCTGGGTTTCACACAGCCTGATTTGTAAAGATGAGTGGTTGTTGATCTTTCCCACTTCTGGGGTCATGGGAGGAAATAAAAGTAAGCTTCCCCTCAGCTTTTATCGCTTCCTCCTGCCAACTAAGGGGAGATTATTTTCCTTCATTTGCTGCTTCTCTTGTCAGCAAGAAAGTTGGTATTCAGCCAGATAATAAATAATGCTTTTCCTGGGGAAGCAGTTCTCAGATGTGGCTGTAGTAACACTGATTTCCCCCCTCATTGCTTTTCTGTCTTGAGCCTAGTGCTGCAGATTCTGGCTCAGAAAGATGTGGATTGCGTGCATGTGATGTGCAAAACTTGTTTGCTTTTGCCTACGGCCTGTTTCTGAAGCTTTCAGTAAAGTTTTGATGGTGGCTTAGTACCCGCTGAACTCTGCCATGTTTATTCATCTTTTTGCATAAGGCTTTTAATGGCCAGGCCTGCAGTGGAAGTATGTGTTTGTGCAAATTGGGGTTATTGATTCATTTATTGCTGCTGCTATACAAATGTGAAATAAGGGATGTTACTCAGCACAGCCCAGCTCTTGATTTGGCCTGTGTATTAAAAGCAATCTGAATGCCTCTGTTTGGTGATGTGAAGGTGAGAAATCGTAGTATAAAGCTGGCTGCACTCCGAGTAAGGAAAAGAAGTCCATAGGAACTGTGGCAGTGAGCGGGATCAATGGCTAGATGAAGCAAGTCGAGCTTCTCGTTGCCACAATGCTCTCCCTCCCATCACAATGATTGCTTTGGGGGCTGCTCTGTGTTGTTCTTTCCCCTCCCCTGGAACTCCTGATGAGATTTCAGGTATATATGGCATTCCTTCCAGTGACTTTGATTCTTATCTGTGTGGGAGAAAAAGTTAATATTGATTTAGTGAGGGAGAAAACAGAAAAAGCCAGTGAGCGAGAGACTAATAGCCTGCAGTGACAGCACTGTATCAATTTTCAGTTCCCTCAGAGGAATAATATGCTTGTTTCCAGCAAATGGAAAAGTAGACTCTGACTAAAACTGTCACTGACCTCCCACAGAATTTAATGGATTCTGGAGCTCGGAGCAGAAGAGGCAGTCGTAACTAACTCAGTGATTTTAATGCACTTTCCTTGAAAGTCAGCAGATTTATGAAATGCTGTATGCAGGAAGATAAAAAGTACGTATATCATATATAGCGGTAAAAAAGAAAATGTATATTCACTGGCTTACTTTTTTTTGACTACGGATGAAGGCATTTCTCAATAAGCTTCAGCAGGCATGTTACAGGTTCTAGTCTGTTTGTATGCGTAACACGTGCTGGCAGCACGTGAAACGAGCCTGCTGAGAAACGATGGCCGCAAACTGCAAAGCAGTCGCTCGCGGCCCATCGGCCGCTCCTCGGGCTGGAGCGCCCGTTCGCTGCGGTTCCGCGCCGTTGTCCTCGTGAGCCGGAGCCACCGCCCGGCCCCGGCCGTGCTCGGTGCTGCAGCGCCACCTAGCGCCCGCCGCGCTGCCCGGCCCTGGAAGCTCGGTGGGAGGAGGCGGCAGGAAAGCTCCGGTGCCGTGAGCTGCCGGTTTTCCGAAGTCCCGTCTTCACAGCTGTCTGGCTTTTGTGGAGCAAGGCAAGTAGTAAAGCGCAGGAGAAACAGCGGTAACTTGCCCAGCCTTTGTAGGTTTGGTGCAGCAGAAACGTGCCGTCCTCACTCGTGCCGTCTGACGAGCGTTCTGCAGGAGGAGTTTGGCTGCAGGTGCTTCTTTTTGCTGCACCGGTTTTGGTATCGCTGTGTGATGCCCAAATCTTTAGTTCTAAATGCTGCCAGGAGGGGATCTGTGTCTCCCCAGGTGATGACTAAAACTCAGCACAGTAAAGGCTGCCAGAGAGGATTAATTTCTGAATGATCTTGTTTTGGTTTCAATTAATTGTGAAATCAGACTTTAATAGGGTGTGAAATGGAAATAGAGAGGTAACACCAGATGCCTTTATTTACATGTGTTAATCAACACAGACCCAAACAACAACAACAAAAACTGGAGCCCTTCACAGTGTTCAACATGCTTCACATTTGGCTGTGAACTTGGAAAAATGTGCTACATTGTAGATACGTGGAAGGTCAATAGCGTCTTTTAAAAAATGTACCAAACATGCCAGAATCCTATCAGAACCCTGAAGTTGCTGTATTTCTGAAATACCAAATGTGGCTATGGAGACCCATCATTACATTGAATTGGTTTTGCTTTGAACAGTAACGTGGAAAATATTTACTTTTCCCTTTTTGAGCATAGCCTGTGGTGTAACAAATATCACACAAGAGTGGGCATGTGTACTTGGTGCATCAAAGCGCCTGTTTCCAAATGCCTGCTATTACAGTCACCAGGGCCAATTAACTGGTGACTAAAGGTGGTTTCCTTTGGAGACAGACTGGGTTTTGCTTTTTGGCTGCTGGTTCTTAAATGCTGGGCATGACAGTTTTATGGGAACTTGAGGCGGAAGCAAGGGTGGGTTTGCAGCCAGGAAGATTTTTGGTTCACCGTTTCGTTCAGCCTGGTGGGGCGGCAGGGAGAGCAAATGTTGGTGTTGATTGTGCTGTAAGAGATGTCAGTAAGAGACAGCAGTAAGAGATGTCTCTGGCAAAACACATGATGTCACTTCTGACGAATTTCCTCTGCTGTTCAACAGTGATTTGAATTGGGTTCCTGAGAAACGTGGGATTCGGTGGCATTGCTGGGGGATTGGTTTTGTTGGAATGAGGAAGGTGGTTTCTCTAGGAAAGAGTTGAGGCAGGTTCAAGGAAATGTCTCTTATTGCTTCTCCGGGGGTTACAATGGAAGGACGAAGCTGATGGGTTGTGAGGCCTGTTGACTGCTACACTCTTTGGAAAATAGATCTGCACCTTCCTGGTGCCAGGCACAGAGATTCTGCTTTGCTGTTTGCAGGTGTGCAGTAGGAGGGAAGAAAGGAGAAAAGCATGTTAACCCTTCTCTGAACGCTGCTTGTAGGAGCTGGCTTCTGATACAGGCTGCTTTTAGAAGCAGAAGCAGCCTCTGGCTTCAGCTCACCGGGTTTACCCATCCCTTCCTTGAGCAGTGCCTGTGACCTCGTAACCCGCTAGGAGAGGGGAAGATGAGGCCAGGAAGGGTTCTGGCTGCGTGTGGGGCTCTGTGCCCTTGGGTGTGCAGCCTCAGTGCAGCGGGGTGCCCGTGTGGGAGCTGTAGGAGCTGTTCTGCTGAGTTCCTGCGGAGAGGTGTGTAAGCCCAGTGTGTAGCTGGGTTTGGTCCAGCATCAGCACTCCACATTAGAAACACAGATTTACTGCACGACAGGATGTGAAATTGCAGTGTTGTTCCTTACAAAACAGAAAATTGTTTCAGAGTCTGAGATGCAATCAGGCTCCCTCTTACCTGCATACTTGGCTTGCACAGCTGAGAACTGAATGTTGTTTGTAAGGATGCGAGCAATTACTTCATTTAATAAAGTCAGTTTAGAGAATAGTCCGGCTTCTAGCTGGAGAAAACACACCTTGTCAGTTGAGGGGAAAAAACTTTTTTGGTTATTTACTGGGGTTTCGTTTCCTGCCAGAAGGAACTTGTCTGTCCTGAAGGAGTAATGCAAGCAAGTAGCATAAATGTTTTAAATAGGGAAAAAAAATTATAATCAGGCTTGTTTTACACTAGTAAGATCCTTTTCAGCTCCATATACCTGTGAATAATATATACCCCTAATTAGAGAAACAGAAGCAATCAGCAGTGCAGACAGCCTGCATTTCGCAGGTCATTCCAGGATGCTGTTTGCCTTAGCAAATGTGCTTCTCACCTCAAAAGAGATTTTCTTCATTGTCACTTTCTGTAACCATTTTGTGCCGATGAAAGACCAGTGTGCACATCACTGGGGGCACCAATTCCGTGTCAGGAATTGCTTTCTCATTTTATCGGAGAAGACCAGGTGCAGGCAGGAGCTGGGAATCAGCTTTCAGATGGGCTAAGGGGCACTAAGAGGGAGCGGGAGCTGGGAGGCTGCCCATTTTTGCACAAAATAAGGCTGTTAGCAAGGTGGCTTAGGCTTTAGCATTTAAAGGCACCAACTTCCTCCGTTCCCTGATGTGTGTTTTCGTGGTGCCATCGTGGCACACCGCGGTGTCATACGTTTAGGGCTACGAGAAGCAATCTTGTGCGTGCTGATAATGGAACAAGGCACCGTGTTAGCACCGCTGGATGCTTATGTGATCGTTTGCTGCCGTTTGTGTGCTGCCCGTCCCTGAGACCGCCGGCAGCGTCCCGAGCAGAGCAGCTCCTTCGCACAGCGCGCCGGGTCCTGCAGTGCCAGGCAGGCTGCTGGCGAACTGTTGCTGGCTGCTGGAGGCACTCACCGTGGCCTGGCCGCTGCCCTGGGCTGGGCTGCAAAGGTGGAGCTTGGTCCGGGAGCTCTCCAGCTGACATTGTAATAAAAGCACGAAGTTGTGCCGAGAAACTGCCAGATACTAAGATTTCTGTTGTAATCAGGGAGTTCAGAAGAACAGATGTGGGAGCTGTGTTCCTCCCTTCAGTGGTGGAGTAAATGCCAGGCCAGGGCAGAGCGGCTAAAACAAGAACCGCTTGCAGGGTCAGTAATTTGCAGATGCCTCCTCCTGCACAGAAGGGGCTGCACCTCGGTGTTCCGGGCTAGCGGAAGTGCTGGGGAGTTGCAGTGCTACGTGGTGTGGCGTTCAGCAGGGCTGGTGTTTCTTTGGATGCTGAAATTGCCACGCATCCGTAACACTGAAGCTCAGTTTTGGGCTGAGAGGAGGGTCCGGTCTCCTTGTTAGTGGTGCTCAGGCTCCGAACGATAAAATCCTGTCGGTAAAATAATCTGCGAGGTGTGATTTTGCAAATGCAAGTAGCATTCATCAATGGCCACAGCACGGACCCCTCGGACAAGCGAACGTTTTCAGGCTGTTAACTGAACAGAGAACATTTTGACAGCCAACTTTTCATCGTTTGAATACTTGTTTTCTTTAGAGAATATGTGCAGCGAACAGAGACCCCTTGTACCTCGGCGCTGGGGCACGCATCCTGCATTGATTTGCAGCTTGCACAGCACCAGGGACTTGAGAGGAATTTCACGGAGCTTTAACTCCGGGCAGTTTGATACCAGTGGAAAAGAAAGAAGGATGAGGAATCAGCTTGCCTTAAACTGTGCTGTGTTTCAGGCATGTGATGGCAGTTTGCTGTCATTTTCTTTTTTTTTTTCCTTCTGAGCTGTAGCAGCAGACTTCTGTGCTGCGCCTGAACACAATCCCTGCATGCATTCCCTCCCTCTCTGTTTCTCTTGGCTCTTGTTAAACTCCACGGCTTGTCTTGTGGGACCTTTCCAATGAGAGAGCGAGCGGGAGAGAAAGGAACACCACTGATTTCTCTACAGTGCAAATTGAGCATGAAATGGGCAGTGTGGAAACGGCTAACGGGGCTATGGAGGCAGATCCTAAATGCTATTCATAGGCACGTTCATCTGAAGGAGCAGCGGCAGCAGGAAGAGAGGAGAGCGAGTGCACCGAATGTGGGGAGCTTGATTTGGTTTTGCTAGCCTGGAGCCTTGCAGCGCGGAGCTGATGCCTGGAAGGTTTTTTCAATTAGCTGCTGGGAAACTGAGGAGAGACCTGGAACTGTTAGGCCTTGGCTAGGGATCCATCCATGGAAAGAATAGATCATTGTAGCAGGGGTAAGTAGCACGCAGCCTTTCAGAGATCCTCTGTACTTGCTATAAGATTGTTTTTGTTTGCTGGCACAGTGTAATAACAATGCTAAAATAAACGCAGCTGAAAGAAAGCCTGAAGGATGGCACCAAATGTTAATGTGGCAATAAAGAGTGAGTCAGGCTGCAGTGGAACAGCAGTGCTTTCTGTGCAGGATTATCGGATGCAGTTTGAAGGGGGCGTTTATTGCATTTTTGTGTAGACTGTCTTCTGTTGCGGATTTTACAGACAAGGGTGCCGCAACCTGTGGCCCTGCTTCCAGGGATTAACCTGTGGCCTTTGGAAGTTTTTTGTGCTGAGCAAGGCAGCCTGGAAGGCGTGTTAATGAGGGAGAAGGAATTAGCTGGGAACAGGGCTGGGAAGCATCCCAGTAGTGGATTTCTGCGGATTTCTGCCCCAGTAGAAGTGAACAACTGCTCTGATGTTTTTTTTTTTTTTTTTTTTTAACTTCTGGTGAGTCTTATGCTAATTACAGGAATGAGGGGCCAGTAAGAATGGAAAGCGTTGCATTTTATGGTGCTAGGTGTGTTCCAAACTGTTGCTGATAATGCCTAGAATACTTCCTTCATTATGGGGCTAGGTTCACTACAGATTTTTTTTTTTTTTTTTAAAAGAAAATAGTTTATAATATATTGTAATGTTTATTGGTAAAGGTAGTGAATGTTCACCGTGAACTTTTATCTGCACAAAGAAGTTTATAAACCTCATCCGTGTGTTTCTTTTTGGCACTGATACGTAGCTATGCGGAACACGGATTTGGATGAGTCTTTAATCGTTACGTGCAGGTGCTCATAGTGCTCATCTTAGGTGCTGTGCTGGCAGGAGCCATGCGAAAGTACACAGTAGGCAGGTGACTTTTTATAAGATTGCATGGTGTTTTTGTTTTTGTTTTTTTTTTTCCATTCATAGCCAGTAAATTGATAACTGGGCACACTTGCCGTTTGCTGTCAGGACTTTCTAGGAATGGCTTTGTCCACGTGCCTACCTCTAGCATTCCTGCCACCCGCAGCTTAGTTTTATCCCAGACTCTAAACAGGTGTTGAAGATTGATGTGAAGCACCCACAAAACCCCTGCAAAATAAAGTGATAGCACCCTCCTCTGGAAATCGCCAGTCCCTAAGCCTTTAGGATTTCATAACTTCTCCCGTCGTGCTGGCTCAGCTCTCCCTGTCTTTTGTGTAGGAGCTGGACTTGAACCACTTCCTATTTCCTGCTGCCTGCTCCTTGCTTTGCATGTGGCCCAGCACGCTTTTATTCCTCGCTCCCCCATTTGCATACGTGAATCAGGGCATCTCTTTACGCACGTTTATTTTCTGTGAGCTGTGTCAGGCTGAGCGGCACCTTTTGTTTGAGCTTGTGGTTAGCGTGACGCGTAATAGCGGGTGATAAAGTTATCTGTGTCACTGGACCTGTGAGCTTCATAGGTGCCATAAGTCAAAGAAACGGAGGGTTTTGTGTGTTTTATTTCTGCGTGCGTTTGGCTGAGTGGTTTGAGCAGGGTGAGGAGGCTGGTTTGGCCTGGCTGCTTTCAAAACACAGTGCTGTGTACATGGCAGTGCTTCTTGCTTGCAAAATTCAGTAACTGTGAGTTATAAATTAATTATTTGGAATCTATTTATTTGACTTGTGCTTTTTGATTTTTCCTCCTGCTAATTCCTTCCAGCACACTTCTGTGAGTAGCTGTGGTTTTTTTTGCTCCTTTCTTTCTTTCTTTCTTTCCTTTCTTTTTTTGTTTTTCACATTCTAAAAGTTGCCAAGGAGCAACTCGATGTGCCCTGGAGCTCTAGGGGACAAACTCCCGGCAAATACTGTGCAGCTTCAAACCTCAGAGGTTTGAAAGAGCTGAGATATTCATGGTCCTCTGCCTGCTCTAGAGACGCTGTTTGCATGATGTACTCTGGAAGGCACTTTCCATGGAGACGCTCAGATGAGTTCAACCTCTTTGACATGAAAACCGAACCCGTTCTGGGGTACCTGGAGGTCTCTGTGCCAGGAATTGCTGCAATGTTTGTGATTGTATTTTGTCAGCAGTGTAACACTAGTGGGAACCTTTACCCTTAGTCATTTAACACATCCTTGAAAGCGCTTTTAGTAAGGAAATGTTTCGCTTCAGTGCTGGCAGGTGTCAGCGCTGCGGCTCGGGAAGTCCCGAGGCCGTGCAGCACGACGTCACGCTGCTGCGCCTGTCAAAGCGGCACGCTCTGTTCTCTCTGAGCAACAAAACAAGCGTTCAGTCAACAACATGCCATAGTAGAGGCTCTGTGCTTACTGGAGCCAGATGCATTCGTGTCTCTGAGGCTGGGTTTACCCTGCAAGCTGTCCTTGGAATAGCTGTGGGTTTGATTTCTGTCATAGGAGTGCTAGCAAAAGAGCTTTTTCCCTGGTGCTCTGTCCCACAATATGCCAGAAGAAGTCGATGGAGACAGTAGCAGATTCTGTTCATTTACCTTTTGGGGCTTAATCCCTGCAGCACACAGCAGTGCAGAAGAGGACATGCATAGTTGTCCCAGGGCTTCAGGGCTGCTGTAACCTGTAGCCCAGTCGGCATGGCACTGAGCAGCACCTAACAGGCTGTGCTGGGGATGGGTGTGCAGAAGGAGCACAACTTTCTGCACCCATCCTTGCTCTCTGATGAGTTCTGGCAGCAATTTCCCAGCTGTGGCCACAGTAACTGAGTGCAGCGCTTGGCATGTGGCTGCCATGTGGAACTTATTACCCTGCTGTGTGCCTGGCACAGTACAGCCACCCTGCGTCTGTGCAGGCGCTTTTTGGGGAGCCGCTGGTTAGTGTCATGTTTCGTGTTGTCTTCAGGCCCTGGAAGTAGTTTCCACCACAAAAAAAGGAGGAGAAAATGAGGTCATCATGGAAGCGAAAAAGCAAATATCCATGTAGGAAAGAAATGTGTGCAGCAAATCTCACAGTACTTCTGTATTTCTCCCATCTCTTCCCAAATTTCATTACAGGTGAGATAGATTCTGCTTGATACCAGGAGCCAGAAAATCCAGGCTTCAGCTGACTAAGGTGGAAGGCTGTTTTCAGCCTGGTGACCATAATGTAGAAGAGTTGTCCTCCCTCTAGTGATGTTTTGGGTCTAGTTTCTCTGATGACCGTTACTCATTATTCTGTACTTACTATTCTATGTATGGAGTAGGGAATTTTCTTAATGATCAGTTCATATAGAGCTTTAAAGACAAAACCCAAACATACAAAATTCCAACCAGAAAACCCACAGGTGGCAAATTCAGCTTATGGAGCATTGCAGGATGTTGTGTCCTCTTTGCCAGCCTGAGGCACTTGTCTGCACGCAGCCGCATGGAGGGGGGTGTTTGTTAGTTTGTTTTTAATAACATCAGATAATTTAACTTCATGAAAACATTCTGTTTTCAAACCCTAAGAAGTTGTTTTTGCCTAATGGAGTCCCTAATGGTTGCATCTAAGAAGTTTTTATGAATATTTCATTGCTTATGAAGAATTGACCTTCTTACACATTTGGAGGAAATAAACGGGTGAGACCACGTGGGAAAACATTTGCAGCTTGATGCTGGAAAATCTGGCCAAAGCAGCTCTGATACAGCTCTATGACATTGTGTCTCAACAAGCTTAGGCATCAAATATATTTGGCTTAAGAATTAAAGCAACAAACTCCAGCAGCATATACTTAAGCTGCCTGCGTTGGCAGCTCAACCTGGGATCAGGGACTTAAAGTGAAATCTTTTGAAGTCTCACATTTCTAACTGCGGTAGGAGTCAAATTCTGTCAGGGTTAGTCCAGAGTTCTTCACAGGAGCACAAACTGGGTCCTGCTTGCTTTGTGTCTGAGAGCAGCATCACAGTGGCAGGCATGGGGAAACACACGTCCCTAGAACTGCATGCAGGGCCGGAAGGAGTGGGAATGGCCAGGAGCTGCCTTCCATCTCGTCTTGCTGTGTAACAGAAATGTGGCTCAGGGCAAGGTTTTTCTCCTGTTTTCACATATACTTTCCATTGCTGGCTTAGTTCCTTAGTGTTTCTCAATCTGCCCTATCTGTTACGCGCTGTCTGACTGACTGCCTGTGATGCTCAGGGTTGAGTTGTCTTGCACCAGTCACTATGGAAACTTCAATTCATCGGGACTGAAGCTGCTGTGTTTGCAGCGGAGATGTTCCTGGCATGTACGTGGACATCCCCTGCACTGTGCATTGCTGCAGCTTTGCAAATCTGCAAATTCTTCCTGACAAGGTGCTGCTTCTGGACGTGCGTGTACACAAGCACCTTGCGAGCCACGTGCTGTAACCCAAGGTGGTTACGTCACCAGGAAAACAAGTTCTTCATTCTCAGCTGGAGTAACATAATGGAGATCAGCACCCGTCAGGCTGATGCTGATAACTTCAGTCAGTGCTAAAAGCAGTTGTCGAAGTCCAGTCTGAAGCTGGCTGTTGCTGGCACGTAGGCACCATGTATTTTCTGTCTGCCATCTACTGGGGGAGTTCCCCTGCTGTGCCTGAACACACGCTGTTTCCTGCTCTGAAGACACGCCGCTAGCACAAATCTGCGAGCAGCAGTGTGCAAACAGCCTCGATAACCTTTGGCCAGCTCTGCATTCTGCAGTCAGCTTCTAAGATGCCAAGTCCAAGACTAATTAATGCTCGTGAGATGCTCCTCTGTGCTGCCACCTTATAGGGATGCCGTTTGCCAGTCACCTGCCTGGCAGTTCAGGTGGATGTGTATTTAGAAACTGCAGCAGCTGAAAACCCCCCAGGAGCTCAGTTTGCATGGGTCCCCTGCATCCTCTCCTCGGCCTTTAACGTTCTCCCGTTCTCCACAGCAGCTTTGATTTGTGAAGGGGTGTCCCAGCTTCTCTCAGCAGTACAGGAATGCACAGCGTGCAGGCATGACCTCATTGGAAGCTTATATTGAAAACAAAATAACCCCAAAAGAGCCCTGCTGCGGTGCATATAAGGCGCACATGGAGATGTTATGACATCCGGAATGGTTAAAGCACCTCAGAGGTCCTGCTGTGGGGTAGGCATCTGCCCCGTTCTTGAGCTGTGCGTGTCTATAGGCGATGGCAGGATTCCTTAGTGATAAAGGTGAAGCTCAGCTGAAGGGATGCTGACTGCTAAATAATCATGCTTCCATAGGAAACGTTTCTCATGTAATTTGCAAGCTTAAAATAGCTCTCTACGTTACTATGGGCAAAATACTCTTCTGTAACCTTTGACATTTGCTCTGTGCTTGTACTTACTAAAACGAGGCCTTCTGAGCACACCTGTGAGGTGATGGGAACTTGTTTCTGCTAGGAGGGGAATCGAAGCCAGCATTTCATTTCACCCCTTTTGTTAGTGTCCTCCTTATGTGTTCCAATGATGTTTTCTCTTGTACTCTGCGGAGTCCATGGGGAAAAAATAGGATATCTTCGTGGGGTCATTTTGCCTTTCTACTGCAGAGGAGCAGTTGAGTTTAATTCCACGTACAAATACCAGCCTGAATTATCCAGCGAACTTTAACGCCAGTATTAGCAAACTTCTGTGGCCAGAATTAATCCGTGTGCTGCTTCTGCCCTGTTGTATCATACACACTTTGCAAAACTGACATGAAAATTCATTGATCGTCTGCAGCTAATGCACAGTACTGCATGCTGCTGCTCGTCAGGCGTGCAGCGAGTGATTTTGTCACACTGCTGTTGGCACGCAGTGATCTGTGGGGTATTGCAGGAGATGCTTTTGGGTTTTTGGTCTTGTTGAGCTCTGATTTCTGCTGCTCTTGGGTGCCTCTTTGGAGATTTCTAAGGGATGATTTCAAAGAGCAGTAAATAAATTGAGTTTCAGATATATAAATGTTCTTTAAACATTTCTTTCTTGCCTTTACTTTCATCATTAGTTCTGAATATTTGTGCTCGGGTAAAGAAGCCGCTCTGCTGGAAGTGTTCTTTTGCTGCTCTGAAGTCACACTTTGGTATGAAAAGGATAAAGCAGAAGATGGGGAATTGTGTGGGAGTAAAATCAGTACATTTAGCAAGATAGATTCTGGTGGGGGGTGGGAAGGTCAGATAAATGCAATTTTACTGTCAGAGAAATTAGAAGATGTTTCACTGTGCCAAAAAAAAAAAAAATTGCAAATGTACAATTTCAAATACAATAAAACAAGTAACTTCAAATATGGCAAAGAGCAGGTTTTGAAGGGTCCTCGTTACAAGAAAAGCTAGTGTAAGTAAAGGGTTCAGCTAAATGAAGATGAAGTGGTGTTTGAGTCGCCCATGTGATTTAAAGAATGGTGAAAGCATTCTCTGTTAGGAGACCAGAGCTGAGGCTGGTGATAAAAGGTTTTTCTTACAAGTCTGCATCTCTAAGTTTGATCATTGTGAAAGCATGTAACTTCCTCGGGATTTGTCCCAGGGGTATTTGGGCCCTAGATTTTTTATTTTTTAAATAAAACTGTGAAATATTTCACAGGAAAATTAGCCTCATGTTTCTTGCTGTTGGCCATCAGACATACTTTTCACCCAGTACATACATTCCAAAGTGATGCATAAAGGTGGCATTTGTGCTGTGGTTTTTCCCTTGCCTGATTTGCGAAATTGCACAAACATCATAAATTAATGAGAGGACAGACATCAAGGAGACATTAGAAGTGTGGTGGTTTAGAAAGAAGAAAAGCACATTTCTACTATTGTCAGAAAAAATTATCAGATCTAACGGTGGTTTGGAACCTAATGAGCTTTTGCTATAGCTCTGTTTGAGCAGCAAAAGTTTCAGTTGCATGTGTCTGGCTGCTTTTGCCAGGGAGTTAACCTTAAATTCCATCTTGGAAAAAAGTGAAAAGATTACCAGGTTTCCTTGGAACAATGACACATCTTCTGCCAGGAAAAGCATCAGCCTTTCCACTGACTTAAAGCTGCTGGCAAAGACACGTCTTCATCATGCCTGCCATCTCGCCGTCGCTACAGATGTGCGCTGTGTTTGAGATGAAACCTGTGGGGGTTTGGCTTGCCCCCGAGGCTGGCTCATTGCCATGGGCCCAGCTCACCCCTCCGTGCCTGGCAGCTTGCTGACCTCTTGCTCCCTCCTGCACCACTGTGCCAGATGTTGCTGGGCACAGCTGGACGGGTGGCGGCACTGCAACCAGCCTTATACCTCGTAGCAAGTCTCCAATAATTTGGTATTACGAAGCCTTGCAGTCTTTCTGAGTCTGGAGAGAGTGGTTGTGTTCGTTTTATGGACGTAGTTATTTTGGTTGGCCATGAAATGCATTTTTCACATGATGAGAGCATGCATTTGCATTCTGTTATGCACAGGTAGGTACAATTTGTCCATTGCTTCACCGCGGGTTTTCTGGCAGTAATGGATGTACTGCACGTCATGCGTGCAGATCAAAACAAACGAGAGGCAGGGCTGCACGTTCAGGAATGCGTCGGCAGATGCACCTGCTGCTCAGGGTCAGCGACGGGCATGTTTCTGGCAGCATCTTGGTCTGAGATGCCAGAAATGTATCTGATGGCTCAGGCTTGGCAATGGATACGTCTGGTTGTGCTTACGTTTTGCTCAAAAAAGAAGTAATAGCTCTCTGTGGCTTATTACCGTGTTGATTATGTTCTAATAGTGTCACTAATTTTTTTGCAGGAACCTCTCACCAGTGTACAAATATAATAATGCATAAGCTATGGGGTTTTTGGCTTTCCTCTACCCCAGTCAGTGCATCGTTTTCACAGGAATTTAGATAAGAACCGGAGAGAATTTGTGTGCGATATTGAAGTTGACTCCAGGAGGATGTGAGAGTTATCCTGGAGTTCTTTGCTACTCTCCATAGTGGCCTTACAGCTTTAAGTAAGATTCTAGGTTTCAGACGACAACACCTTGCAAAATGATTTATGTCGTTGGAAGCACGGCAGGTCTGTGGTGTTAGTTATCAAAGATGGGGGACAGCTTTGCCAGAGCCCTTGTAACCTTTTAAGTGAGCCTGTGCTGCTCTGCTGCCGGCTGTCTGCCAGGGGCTGTGCGCTGTTCGCTGGTGTACGTGTGCGAGTGAGATCCAGAGCCAGCGTTCAGGGCTTTCTGAAGCAGGAGCTGGAATAAATAAGCTTCACAGACGAAGCAAAACTGTTTTTCCTAAGCTTTGCATGAATTATCCTTTCATCAGGAGATCTGGATGATGGAGTTAGCATCACTTGGCAAACCTGGGAAACAGGGAAATTAAAGCCAAAGCTACCTAAATGAGCTTACCTGGACATCTGGGCGTCAGGGGCACAGCTGGGAGGGGCAGACAGCCCCATTGACCTTGCCAGGCCAAGCCAGCTCTTACCTGGGAAGGATTTGGCACTTTAATTTAGTGGCCAGCAATCCTTACCTTAGGAACAGATTTATGCAGGGCTCTTCCTTGAAAGGAAGTATAAAAGTTTTTGTAGTTTGAGAAGGGCACACACTTGTGGTATGAAGCATAAAACTAATTTCCTGAATCTCAAAAGCTGTATTTTCATTAGTTTTCTGGCTGTGGTCAGGCTCCCAAGTCAAACAGGCTCACAAAACAGGGCCACGCAGAAGCTGCCTCTGTTCCAGTTACGTCCTGACCAGTCACCAGCTCCTGCTCTCTGCCTCTGTGTGGGGAGCGTGGCGGGTCCTGCACCCAGGCAGGTGCGCGGCAGGTCTGGAACTGTGGAGCCCCAGACAAAGAAATGAGACCTTCAGGCACCTGCTGCTTCGCTCCAGGCTCAGTCTGGCAGAGTTTGATGCGAGGATTATTCTTGGAGGGCGAGCAGAAGGGAGCTTCCAAAGCCCCTTTGGAAAGGACAGCCGAGAGCATTTGTGCCATTCCTGCTAACCCCTGTTCTGGAAGATAAATGCACACGCGTAGGATTGTAAAACTGCCGAGCTTCTGGGTGAGACTTCTGCGTGTGCCGTGTCATAACTAGCTTTCCCTTCTGCTTACTGTGTCATTGTTTATCTCTACGAGAGGAATGACCAATAAATCATCCTCTGCAGGAGACTCCTGTAATCACTGGCTTTATCTGCTAGCTTACTGGAGATGAGCTGCTTTTTCTCAGACAGTGGGAAGGCCACAGGAACTAGAAGCATTTTTAAGCTAGTCCTGCCTGTAAATACCAGTAAAGTCTTGGCAAGCACGCTCTGCTCTTTTTTGGCAAAATTGTGTATGGACAAGGTATGTAACTTAATTTTTTCTTCCAGGTTACCAAGGTGAAACTGTTGCTATTGGGGTGGGTGAACAGTGTGAGGTTGTGCTCGCTTCTTGGGCTGGTTTCCTGCTCTTGGAAATTTTTGCTGCTGTTTGGTTTATTACCATCGATCATTGTTCAGCAGCTACCTGGTGCTCATTGCATTAGGTGTCACCGCAGCTCTTACTCGTCAGCAGCACAAAGTGGCTTAATGTGAGTCTGCAGGAAGAATTCCATGCCTGCTGCGTGAATTAGTACGTCAGTTCTTTGATGGTGTGTGCAGAAGGGAGGTAGAGACTCACAGACTTGTCTTTAGCCACGTAAACCAGAGCAGGCCTGGATGCACCTGTACGCTGTAGGATGTTTTGTTTGGAAGATAAACTGCAGGGCGAAAGGATTTAAACATCATGACGTCAATGATTTTGGAGCAGCATTAATGCGTATCTGTGAACAGACCAAAACCAAAATTAGGCCACATGGGAACAGGGAGCATAGGTGAATCTTCCAAAGAAATTTGCTGCAAGGACAGTTACGTTACAGGATAAAAGCAACAGGTTTCCCTGTGTGTACAGTTCTGCTCTTTCTGTCTCTCAGTAGCCGCGGGACTGGCTGCAGGAAGGAGGACAGTCACTCAGTTCTCTTTTGCAGCTTTACTCTGAAGTAAGACAGTTGCATATACGTAGGGCAGTACGGTGGATTTAAAATACCGCTTCTCATTTCATACAGATTAGGGCTGGAAATTGCTGAGGAATGGCCCATCATGTCACCCTATGATTTAGGAACAAAAACGACCTACTGCTTGATAATCTCATACAGATTACTGCGAACCCTGTGCAGGCATTTTATTCTGTTTCACAGGACGTGTAGAACAGCTCAGGAGTTTGTTTTGTGAGACGTGTGCTGGGATGACGCTTAACTGGCTCCTTCCCCTCGGAACTCAGAGCTCCTGCCCTGTGCCAGACTGTCCGCCCTGCGGCCGGGCAGTCCCACCGGCATGGAGGTGCTGCAGGATCCAGGCTGTGTCCTAAGGAGATGCCCTGGTGTGACCCTGCGGCCCCTTGGCATGCAGTCCGCTGCTGTGCAACTTGTGTGCGCTGGCAGGGCTCCCTGTGGGCAGGATGTTTCAGCGCAGCATGCCGGCACATGCCATAGTGCCACTGCTCCTGGCTCGTTCCTGGTCACTTACTGCTGCAGGAACCAGCACGATCTTCGCAGCCCAGGTGGGAAGTTCAGGAGGCAGCTGCCCAGCTGACGGAGCCTCTCTGTGAGTTGCTCCATGCACTGCTTGAGCACACGCAGCCCAGCTGTGCTGTGGGCCTGGAGTCTGTCTGAGTGGGGACATTCAGAGCATGGAAATGACAGCTAACTGTGTGGGTGTGGGGGCAGTGAACATAAATCAGCAGGTTAATCCTCAGGTAGCCGCACTCTTTGAGATGAAAAATGATCTCAGTTTGCTGTAACTCAGTCCTCCTACACACGGGGACCTCACGCCTACAGATGAATCATGCTCTATTTCTGGAGAGATCGTGAATAGGTTTGGCTTGACATGAGTCCAGGCGGGTGTAGATTACAGTGCATGGAAGAGGAGAGGTGATGCAATTAATTCAACCTTTGTCTTCACTTGACCCATACCTGTCTTGCGTTGCACGGAACAGGGCCCCGAGTATGTGTAGGGAGCTGCAGTGTGTGCTGGTGGTTCCATGGCCTGGCTGCTGGCTTTTCGGGTAAGCAGAGGCCGTGAGGTGGAGCTGCAGGGATGTGCTTGAGCGCTGGTGAGCTTCAAGGAAGGCAGGGCCTGGAATTCCATTGTGGGCGGATAGAGGAGGTGCATGGACTCTTGCACAGGGGGCATTAAAGGATGGAAACTTTTCTCCTTGAGTAGGAAACCCACTTAGCTGAACTGCAGCTCCCTGGTACCTGACAAACGTGGGAAATATTTCCAGCCATGTATTGGCTTCCCTTCAACTGCATGCTTTGTTTTCTTTGTCTGTTAGCTTGAAAATGTAGTAGTACTTTAAATATGAAATTTGATAGCAAAGAGTGATGATAAAGTGGTGGGGAATGTGTGATGCAGAAATAAATCATCCTATTCAGTCACACTTACAGCAGCAGGCTACACACTGCTACACGTGTAGAAAAGTAAGCCATGAATCTTCAAAGTCGTCTCCTTCTGGAATGCACGTTTTTGGTGTAATTAAGGTCAGCACGTGAAAGATCCTCTGAAGCAGCTGGGTTGATTTTCAGGACTGAACTGCGCACCAGCTTCGTGAGGATGTGAGCATGTGTGAAAATCTTCGAGTTCTCATTGAGAAGCTTTAGAGAAGAAATTTTGCGCTGAAGGGAAGAATTTATAGGTGAGACCAAAAGGCCGACCAGGAGCGAAAAAACAGGCGTGTGCGAAGAAGGTGGTACGGGAAAATCAGTGGTGGTTGAAGGAGGTTTCATGGGTTTTCTGGAGGGGTGATTTATGGTGGTGTAAAGTGGTGTCCAGGTAGAGGTGATGCTGAGTGGATTTCATCTTCAGGAACTTGCACACTGTGTTAACACCTTCTGTATCCTTCTATGTATAAAGAGCAGCCTCAGTGGGAAGGTCTTAAATGACCCCAGTCAGGTACAATTTAGACTGGAAGTGCAAACGTTATATCTATTACAAATCCTTTCATGGAAAAATGGTATTTGCTCACCAAAAAGGACTTCCACTAAGTAGAGGGAAGTTTTTTATCTGCAAAGCTAGCAAGAGGGAGTCATGAGTATTTGCACACGCTCTCTCTAGATTATATTTAATACGATAAAAATGTAATAAATTGTGGAAATCCAAAGACTTTTTTGGTCCAAAAATCTTTAAAATTATCTGCAGTGGTGTTTACAACCATCAGTAAAGAAATTACTCTTCAGGAGCTTATGTCTGCTGGTTTTATGTGCTCTGTAACTTCCTTTCATACTGGCAGAATGCAAAGTTAAATCCACTCTGGGTATTCAGTGGCCTTTTGTGTGTGAGTGAATTTTGCCTCACCCCGCCCCTCTCTCGGGAGATACCTGCCCCTAATCCCTAGGTCCTGAGTGTCTCTTGATTACATTCATGACAATACAGCATTTTGTGTTTTCTTTTCCTTAGCCTTATGTTCACTTCTGCTTTAATTTGGTGGTGTTTGGTTTTGGTTTTATGTTTTTATTTTAGCTAATTATATATATATATATTTACGTACAAATTCTCCAGGAGAGAAAGCATTATTCCAAAAGACTTTTGTGTAAAAAATCCTGAGCTCTTCTTCAGCATTTTTTGTCTTTAGTCTGGCATCATTTCTGCATAATAGCTTCCAGCAGGGCCGGCAGTGCTCTCACTGTGCAGAGTGATGCCCAGCATGGAAGGAGCAAGGATAGTGAGGCCGAGACCTCATGCTGGTCTGTGCACCCTTACGGGAGCATCCTGTGGCTTTCTCTTTCTCTCTGCATTAGTATCTCATTTTCAAAAGAGGTCTTTGGAAGACATTTGCTGTTTTGATTTGCTTTGCAAAGAGTCATAATTTGCATATGACCAATTTGTAACTTCTGCTTTCAGCAGACACCGTTCGATTTAAGCCATTGCAAATACTGGATGCCAAAGCTGCTGGGGGTAGCAGGGCCAGCAGCAGCTTTTGATCCATGTACAGGAAGGGCAGGGCTAAGTCTTGTCTCTGCTCTCAGAAGCAGCACATCCTGATGTTGTATTTAATGACTCCTTGTATTTATGAAGGGCACCATAAAGCTCTGTGTTGTGGTAAATTGCTTGACAGCACTGAAGTTAGGATATATGTTTTATTATCTAATGTCTGCCTGAACATACAAAACAAAAAATGGATAACATGGGAGGGGATCACTGTTATCATCCGATGCATGAATATTTATGGAGATATTTTCAGTGAACAATTAATTTGCAGAGTTCTAAGCTAGAGGTTTAATCCCTGCCTTGAACAGTTTGCCTTCCTATGACTGTTTTATTTTTGAACCATATTTTTATTTTTAAACTGTCAGGTGAGATGCCAAAATCCAATGGCATCAGAGGGTCTGTGCAAGGCATGAATGCTGAACGTTTTCTATCTGACGACTCCAGACGGACGAGCACTTCCCTGATTCCCTGGGACTCAGCATGTCTTGGAGCAAGTTGATGTGACTGTTGTGCTTTGTGCATTATTCCATGGCTGGCTTAGCCCTGCTCACTGACCTGCTCTTTCTCTCTCTTCTCCCCACCCCCTGCCCCCTCCCGTGGTGTAGCTTTCGCTCCCGGAGGAACAGAATGAAGTAACGAGGAACGGCTGCGAATCCAAGGAACTGGTCTACCTTGTCCAGATCTCTTGCCAGGTAAATGCCATGTTTTCTCCCCCCGCCTTGTTTTGCAGCCTGTGTCGCACTATGTTTAGTAACACAGCCTCATGGTATTTTGATATGGCACTTCCCTGCAGCATGTGTGGTTTTTTTCCACTTCTCCACTAGCTCAGCCCTCAGAAGGATGCTGTCTGTGGAGCTGTGAGCAGCTGATTTTAAGGAAAGGAAAGGAGCATCAAGGGGAGAAAAACACATCAGTTAAGCAAATAATCCCAGCGCTGGTTTGTGCAGAGCTGCACAATGATGAGCCCAGGGACATGAGCGTGCATGCTTAGCCTGCGTGTGTGCCTGGCAGCTGTGGGGGAGCACAGGCTGGCACACGGACGCAGCAGAGATGCAAGCAGAGGAAATCCGTGCATTGCTGTCAGGCGTGCTGCTGGGAGCCGGCGGTACCTCACTGGCCCCGGTAGCAGCTCCAGGCAGCTGGCGTGGAATCCTCCCACTGCCCCTGCTGCTGTGAGATCAGCGTGCTCTGGGCAAAGAGACCTGCTGCTTTGTACCACTGAGTGCCCATCTGCTAGTGCAGGGAGAGCGACTCTATAAAATGCTGCTTAATGGGTTATCGTGTTTTAACGTGCTGGGTGAAATGGTTGTGGGAGACTGATGGCACTGGCGTTCCGTTCAGTTGAAGGCTAGTGCCCGTATTTGGCATTTTCCCGGTCTCAGCATAGCAGTTCTTTCCATGATTCATCTCAGCACTTCTCGAGCATCCATCTTAGCAATGTATACTGAACGTTAGTGGGAATCACGGTGGAGCCTCTCTCTCTTTAAAGCTCTTTATGTTGTTCTGCTGACGTTTCTCAGGCACTAAAACAACGTGTACAGAGCAGGCATGCCTGTGCTGCCTGCCTTGAACGGGGTGGTAGGGAGCGTGTGATGTCACGCTGTGCCAGCCTAGTGGCATTGCTGCACACAGACAGGTTGTGAATTTGCAGTGAGCTTGCTCTTCTGCACTAACTTGGCACAGTGGAGCACTGTGTTCAGAGAACGCTGAGGAGCAAAGCATCTTGCTCTGTTTTGAAGGTGGAGCTTGGCACAAGCTGAGCTACAGCAGTGCAGTAACATGTGGAATAATTCTCTGCTGTCAGGGCTCGTAGTGCAAGAACGTACATGGGCATGTGTGTGGATAGATGAGCAGTGCTTTTGGGAGAGGGAAGAGAGGCTGAAAGTGAATCTCTTAAAATTGCATGTGCTTGGGCAACGTGCTAGTACTGCTCTGACCCAGCTGTAGCCAGTTCCACACAAAATATTCATTTTTCAGAAGAGCAGTCCAGGCCAACAAGCAGCATGGCAAAATGTGATGGTGGACATGTGTGTCCATGTCCCAGCCAAGCAGTGTGGTGACTTACAGCAAGACTTTTCGAGGGACCTAAGGGAACTGAAATTTCGATAGGTTTTGGGTCCTCACATGTTTCAGGTGGGCCTTTAGGATGTGCCAATACTTTATAGAACACTTTTTGTCTAACCCTGAAGCAGACTGCCTCGCTGGCCAGGATCACCAGGACACCCTCAGGTACAGTGGTGTCTCTAAGCCCTGCAGAACAGGGAGGCGCAGGAGCGTGCGAGGCAGGGACAGAGCTGTGGTTGAAGCGAGCCCAGCTGTCCTGCAGTTTGTCTGACACTGCTGTCAGCTCCTCAGATGCTTTGCAGGGATGTTTCTCAGAATACAATCCAGAGTGCTGATTTCTCTGGGGACAATGTGGTGAGTTCTGTGCCTAAGGAACATGAAACCTTGCAGCCAGACTGAGCTGCTGCCCAACAGATCCAGAGGCTGTGAATCACGCCGAGCTGCTGAGCTGTTAATTTCTTCTTCAGCATTTTACTGAACTAAAATGAAAGCATTGGGAGTTGGCCTCATCACTTGAAAGGGTGGGCATAGAACCAGTCACCTTTGCATTTAGTAATCCTTCTGACTATCTCGAATTTCTCCACACCCCAAGTTTGCGATTCGTCTCGCGTTAGTCTGTCCCTGTCTCTCAGATCCTTACGAAGCTGAGAAACTTGTGGCATCTGGATTCAATGAAAGAAAAGGCATGGAAGGAGCTGCACAGCTGAGTATCATTTTTGGCGTGGAGATGCTTCACCCCTGACATCTCATGGCCTCTCCTAATGTCCAGGGAAAGATTCCATTCTGTCACACACTGGATACCAGCGGTGTCTGGATGGATTTGGCTTCGTGTTCGAGTTAAATGGGAGGTGTGAAATAGCTCATGGAATGATAGTGCAGTGGGGAGAGATTTTGGCAAGACGCATTTGTATCAGGCCAAAAACATTGAAGGAGGGAGAAAAAAAAGCCTAGAAAACAAATTTCACTTGCTTGCCCTTTGGATATGCTACTAGCATTGGTGTTCAGCCTACTGCAGCAGCTTGCAAAAGTCTCCTTGATTTCTCAGATGGACATGGAGAATGGTAGTTCTGCTAATTAGAGCTAAATCCATGTGCATTTAAAAGCTTTAGGATAGTTATTTTGCAAAAACAGAGAATATAGTGAAGAGCAAGGGCATTTGGCCATCCTGGCAATTTTGGCTTACAGACCTTAGAGAAACAGGCTGAAAAGCCAAGCTCCGGGATCGAATGCATTGCACTGCTGTGCCTTGCCCAATTTGGACTGTTTGCAGATACAGTCTGTCTGTTCTGTGGTCCGTGAAACGACATTTATTTTGTTATTTCACTCTGTAGCAGACAACAAATCCAAAGCTTTTGAGCATTAGACATTTAAGTATCCAGCTCAGCCTTAGATGTGTTTGGCAGCCTACAGTTCGGCATTTACACTAAGGAAATTCTATCCTGCTCTTTCCCATCTGTAAGTATAATTTTAGTGGTGTAAAGAGAATTATTGTTTGATGACTATTTTGCTAAAGCTTCCCAGATAAAATTAAAAAAAAAATTCTGAGATGTGTTTGTGACACATTTCTGCTGCAAGCCAGCTTGTGAAATACAAGCTTTGTGTGAGGTTCAGAGGGTTTTTTAAAGTCACTGTTCAGCTTTTCTTCTACTTAGAGATCTTAGAAAATTAATCCAGGTTATTAGCCCTTAAGAACAAGTGGGAATATATGGAGAGCTGTTCCACGTGTTTTTGAGAAGTGGAAAGATGGGATTCGTCTTTTGATTTCTTTGAACAAGAAGACTAGCACATGACCAAGGTAGGGTTTAAATTTTGTTTGAAAATTCTTATGATAGGTTTTTGTTTTGTTTTGCTTTGTTTTTTTTTTAGAACAATAAAGGTGGATTTTGCTTTTTCAAAGAAAGATTGCGTTGTTCAACTTTAATGCATTTCTGCAAGATTGCTCACAGGACATGTACAGTTCCTGCTGTTGACAGATTGCTGCTATTAAGCTAAATATCAATAATTTTCTTTTCTTTTTTTAATGGCGAAAGAAGGGGTAGATAAGTGGGCGGAGAAGACTTATGAACAATCTAGAAATGCTTGAAATCTGGGGAAGGATTTCTGGGAAAAGGAATCCTGCTTTGAGTTTGCACTTTCCAGAGTGCAGACTGAATGCTGCATGCATTTTTCTAGGAAGGAGATCTTTAGGGAACATTAGAGAAGGTTTCTCATGTACAAAACAAAGGCATAAAAATGGTGCCAGGGCTGTTACCTGTGAGCCTTCTGAACTCCACAGACAGTAACTGCAAGCCTTAACAACAACCACAGTCCTTACAGGGCCACTGGGAGTGTCTGAGGCCTTTCTGGGTTTGTGCCGTACCTGTGGACTGTTGAAGGTCCACTGACAGCATTAGCAATCCTTGCTGAGTTCCACAGGGATAAGCAAAGAATTTACAAGGTCTGCCGTGCGTTTAAAAGGGGTTACTATGTGTGTTGAGAATAAATCAGCAAAAGAAATAGCTTGCAAAAAGGCTGAAATAGGCTAATCCATCCAGCATGTTTTGTTGAGTTGTAAAGCAAGCTGAAAATCTGCCTTTTTAATGTTTTTAGGTTTGTTTGTGACTTTACAGCAGCAACTCCCAGCATACATATTTAAGTAATGAATGGCTAATCTAGGCTTTTATTCTGAAAAATGACAGAAAATAAAAAGCATGTGCTACTCATTACAGAGTGAGATTTGTAGGATTTCACTGCTACAAACACCATTTTTGTGAAAATGTTCAAGTTCTAAGGAAGACCTTAAACTCTAGGTATCTCTTGTGCTTTTAAAATGTTTCATTTTCGTTATCACAGGTACCTTGTTGAAACAGCAATTACAGGCACTAGAAACCAGAAGTGACAGACCACGCAAGTGTGGGTGACTTTTGAAAAATCTTAGGAGTAGATCTCATGATGTTCCCTGAAACACAGGCTGACTGCTGTGATCTCAAAACAAAGCCAGGCTACATACTGTTTCCTGTGTCCCTGCAGGGTACTTTCCATGGGATAATGCCAACTTCCTGCAAAGGACGACTCTTTTTGCTGCAGCCTAGGTAGATTTCTAAGGCTGTTTTCAAGGCAGGAAGCTCTCACAGTCCAAGCATGGGTTTTCTCCATTTTTCTGCTCACATTTGCAGACCTCAGTCTGGCAGTCAGTTGGGCAACCCAGCTTTGTTGTAGAGGATGCACAGTACTTTGCCCTGTTCCTGTTATTTGTTGGAGACAGCCATTGCTGTCTGTGCTGGATTCATTTTGATTGATAGAATAAGGTCTCTGATGAACTGGATGAAGGCAGTTACGCAAATATATGCCACTTGTATCTCCCAGCTCTGCCTTGCAGGAGGTTTGAGCTCAGTATCTTCTGTTTGAAGAACAGTTTTGCAAAACCCTCAAGGCAACCCCATCCAGCGTTCCATGGGTGGAAGCGTGGTTGCAATAATAAGTGCTTCAGGGGCAGCACAGAGAATGCCAGGAAAAAATGAGATCCAAGTAGGAAGAACAGTCAGGACTCCCCATCCTGGGTGGTTTGTGGGGAGAGGAGAGTGGAATATATGCTCGCAGGAGCAAATGTCTTACTCAGACTACTAATACCTTAAGTATGGTTTGCTGATTCTGTCTGCCTGTGATAGTCTTGACTAAAAACCACAAACTGCTTGCACTAGGATTTTTGAGTAAAACATTTGAAAACCTTTTGTATGATTGCTTTTTTTTTCTCTTAAAGGCTTGTTCTTTAATATGTAATAGTTTTGTCAGTGTGATTGAGGCTCAAACACGTAGAGAACAGTTACGAAGTGCTGCAAAATTACCTGGCGTGAAAAACTACAGTTCCTTAAACAGGTAGGACTCTAAGGGCCAAATTGTAACACACACATACATAATAGTGTGTGTATGTGTGTGTACATGTATGGAAGTGTGTGTGTTACAGATGTTAAAGAGAAAAGCTGGTCTCATCTGTGTTATTGGGATAGATCTGTGTGGAACATCCAAGCTGGACCCTACCCAATACAGAATCTGTTCCTCAGAGTATGTGTCACCTGCTTCTCCTTTCTTAATATAGAATTTGTGGCCTGTGTTGTTCAGGGAAGGTTTTGCTAAAGAAAAGCAGTTAGTGTGTCATTTTATTGCACAGTAAGTTCAGGTAATGCTTCACACAATGCCTGTTGCAGTCTGGCAGCAGCCCACTGCCTCCACCCATGCATTCCCACCCCTCTTACACACGAGGCCTAGTGACCGTGTAGCTGCTGGGTGAGCCCCACCAAGGATGAAAACCAGATCCCCCCCATGGGTGGTGCAGTGCTGTCTGCGCTGGTGCAGCCAGACTGAAGTAGGCATAAAATGAACGTGCACTGAACTACAAGAGTATGCTCTGGTTTCGTAGTGGGTCAGCTGCTTTGTGCAAGCCGTGCATAGGGACCCTCAAGACGTGCTAAAGCTTTGTCTGTTCAGGAGAGCTCAGGAGTGTTACTCTGGTTTAAAGCGCATTAAAAGGCAGGTCACAGTCATGGCCTTTTCCCCCAGCTTGTTTTCTGTACTTCTTTTCTGACACTTGGTACCACTTGCCTGAGGATAACTGCAACAAAATGGCTGGAGAAATACGACTTCCTCCAGGTTTGCCCATGAGAGTTGAGTACCTCACATGCTTGTGTGTGTTTGAAAATCCCTGTTATGATACCAGATATTTATTTGTAAGTCTCCCAAAACTTTTAAAATCCTGACCATAGACCTTTATGGATCAAATATTTCTAGTCTGTCCTTCCAGATGCTCTCAGATGTTGAAACTTCTGCCGTAAGCGTTTCTCGGGTGAGAAGGGTTGTTTTATGTTAGTCAAAAGAAAGCAACTAAAATCCTTGTTCCCGCAATGCTAATCCATCACTCAATGTGCTGTGCTTGAATGGTTGATCTCAGGTCATATACTACATGCCTTCTGCTCTCAACAGCAATAAATAACAGTGAAATGACAATAGTAGTCGGGGTTAATAAAGAATGCATGAAGCTGGCAAGCAGCCTCAAAAAAGCTGTTGGGCTGTGTTCAAAGCGCAGGCAATGCCAAAGCACTGGCAAGGTAGTGTCTTTGAGAAACTTGGGTCTGTTCCAGGCTTTTTGAAAGTGAAGTAGCATCTGTAGGGAAGAGAGAGAAGGAATTGAATTGCATTAGAAGCTTCTAAGAACAGCGTAATTAACATCTACATCTATTACTCTGTAGCTGTTATGATAATACTAAAGGATAAATTCATTCATTAATTAGGATGATAATCATTAAGGACAAGGATCTGACTGACTGTTCTTTGGAGTTTTGCCACACAACACTAATTTGGGCAGGGCAGAGCTCACATCTGTCAGGATTAGCGCTGTGCTGTGTCCTTTTCCTTTTGTGAAAACACATGCTGCACTGTACCCTCTCTGTTCATCATGGGATTTGTGTACAGCTCCGTGGTGTTTAATCCACCAGAGTGGAAGAGTTGTGCCGTTGGCTTACTTTTGCCATTTACAGTATATTTGTGCTCTTCAGAGGTTAGGTGTTGCCTCCTGTGCTGCACAGTGGTGTGTAGTGAATCCAGGAGCAGCACTGCACTGACCTGCAGCAACACCTGTGTGTCGGCGCGGCCCTGCGGTCTCACTGCCCAGCCGGGGGCACTTGTCCTTCGCTCCATTCCCAGCCACAGAGCGGACTCAGTACTCTTGTGTGTAAGTCTGTCCACTGATAGCAGGAGATGAAAAGCAACTGGGGTTTGGTATTTAATTTCTCCATTTATGGCATTCTGATTTTTTTCTCTATTTAAATGTGTATTTTGAAGGAAATGGGGTCATTGTTGTCCTTTCTTGTTCTTAATTTCGTATGCTTGAGATGCAGTGACAGGGTTCTAGCTGTGCATGGATTTTGGATTGAATGATTTATTTATTGAGCAGCATTGCAGAGATAAATACTGTCATGGATCTGCTTGTACTAAGGCAAATTCCTGCAGCAGGTGCAAATTTAGATGCATTTCAAGCTGTCCTTTTGGTATACCAAAGTCTTGCTCTGCTCTGTGTTAGTGGCTTCAGCTTCAATCTCTTGCAGAGAAATGGTCTGGTGAAGTAATTTGGTGGTGGTTTTTACTGGGGAAAGAGAGTATCTGAAAACAATCATCATAAGATAACAGTGTGCCAGTTCAGCAGCCTTGCATCAGACTGAGCTGCTCTCCAGCTATTCGTGAAAGAGAGCTGCTGAGTGATACATGGCAGCAACTGCTTCAGATGCTTTTCTTTGATGGAAATCTACCAGCTGGAGCGAATGTAGCCCTGGTCTTGAAAGGTGTGTTGGGCTTACATGGAAAGGCTTTGGTAACAGGGGGACTGGAGGGGGAGGGCCTCTGTGGGCAGAGCCCAGCAGCTGTCCCATAGTATGGAAAAGTCAGCTCCAGCCAGCTCCAAAAGGGACCTGTGGCTAGCCAGAGCTGAGCCACGAGGAGAAAGCTGCTGCACAACAGCACCAGGGAGAGGGGAGTGAGAAATGAGAGAGAGAACAATCCCACAGCCACCAAGGTCGCTGCAGAGGGAGGGCAGGGGCTGTTCCAGGCACGGGCAGAAGCGCCCTGCAGCCCAGGAGAGGCTGTGGTGGAGCAGGCTGCCCCGCTCTCCCCCTGCCGCCCACGGGCACCACGCGGAGCAGATCTCGGTGTGCAGCTGTGGAGGAGCCTGCGGTGCAGTGGGTGAACGTGACCTGAAGGAGACTGCAGCTCCTGGAGAGCCCCCGGCAGCCCAAGGACCAGCCATGCCCTGGGGTGCCCCAGGCCCAGCGCTGCCGGGCGAGGGCAGCGATTGTCCCGCTCTGCTCGGCCTGCTGCGGCCTCACCTCGAGCACTGGGTGCAGGTCTGGGACCCACAATGCCAGAAGGACATAAAGCTGTTAGAGAGCGTCCAGAGGAGGGCTGAGGAGATGGGGAAGGGTCTGAGGGCAAGGGGTGTGAGGAGGGGCTGAGGGCCCTGGGTGTGTTGGGCCCAGCGCAGAGGAGGCTGAGCGGAGGCCTCATGGCGGCCCACAGCTCCCTGCCAGGGCAGCGGAGGGGCAGGCGCTGAGCTCTGCTCTCTGGGGACAGCGGGTGAGTGTGTTGTGCCCATGACAGTGATTTGTGAGCGATTTCCCTGTCCTCATCTCAACCCTTGAGCCATTTCCATTGTATTTTATCCCCATCTTCCTTGGAGGAGGGGCAGTGAGAGAGCGGCGTGCTGGAGTTGAGCTGCCCATCAGGGTGAGACCACCACAGAAGGGAAGATGAGCAAGAGGGAAAATTATTTCTCAGAATGAAATGCAGAATCACGTGAATGTGCTGCCATGGAGGTTTTTTGAAACAGTGGAGGCTTTTATGGTTAAATGGTTGTTTGTTAATGTCGTGTCTTTCGGGCATTTTGCCTTCAGAAAGAAAGCTCTGAATTAGAGAGATCAGTCTTCTTGTATCTAAGTTGTATTCTGTTTAGCTCTGAAGCAGAAGTGAAAATCACTGTTGAAATGTAAGAGGACAGGATAGCGATTGTGGTTTCCCTCTGTGAGTGATGTGTCTTGGCAGGGCCTCTGGTTGTCATGTGGGGCTTTGCAGACAAGGCAGGGCAGGGCCGGCCGCGAATTGGAGAGGGCAGTTGGCTTTGGGTGCTCTGAAGGGACATTGATTCCTGCCCTGCCACTAAGCAAGTGTAAATGCTTTGCAGAGGAGCAGTTTGTCCACAATTTTACTTGTTTTACAGCTCTCCAAGAGCTGGGTTTGGCTCGTATCCAAGCTAAGAAGAGGTCTGTGGTAGATGTCACTGTTTTTCTGAGCTGCATTGATGTTTGTTCCTTATGGAGGTTGCACTTGCATGCATTTGTAATGGCGGTATTACAGTGCCTGTTTATTTGGGAAAAGTGAGAGCCATTTGGGACAGGTAGTCCGAAGCAGTTTCCTGCAGTATCATCCTCTGCAGGCTGCAGAGTTGTTTTGATCAAGCAGTACTGCCAGTTCAGCCGCAGGTTCCCTCTGTCTGTGCAAAGTTTTTGACTCGTTGCATCTGAAGATGAAGAAGGACTATTTACCTCAGCAGCTGGGCCAACCTGTAGCTATTTCAGCATTGTAGAGAGGAGATGCTGTACTTGGCAGCTTGCTTTTTTTTTCTGGCTGTAAGGTCAGCGAGAGCCTTTAACAGTTTAACCAGTTTTCTCTCAAGGAAATGTCAATATCTGTACTTCAAGGAAGTTTTGTAGCTAGCCTTGAAGCTGCATTACTGTGGGGACTGTTATAAAGTGAAGTGAAGACAATCACTTTGGATGTCACAGTTTGAATTTGAGACTTGACAATAAAATTATTATGCATTTAGCAGCTTTCCAAATTTGATCAGTCTGTCTGTGAGAGAGCCGTTGAAAAAAGCAAAAGGAAGCCACCTCCATAGTGGTTTGTTTTGTTAGTAAAGAAAAACACAGAGAGACTGAGGACATTTGCATATCTTCATGGTATAGCTGGACTGCAGTACCTCAGCTGGAAAAGGGAGGGTGAAAGCAGGAATTAATCTGATGTTGGCACCAGTGAGGAGCATCCCTTGATCCTGCTGTCCGCCCCTGGAAGGTTTGCGGAGCTGCTGGAGACATCCCATCTCAAAGCTGGCCCTTGTGAGGTACGGGGCTGCCCACTGCGGGCTGTTGGAGGAGATGCTGAGGCTGCTGAGAACTTTGTGCTTTGTCCTTGATGATGGAGACAGAGATGCTAGCTCTTATCTCAGCCGCTGGTCTGGGAATCAGTGGCAGAATTCTCAGGGAACAAGACTAAGCTCATTCCTTAAATCTTTGTATCCATTAGGGCTTTCCTGTAACTACAGGGCAGGTTTGTGCCCCAGGTTGGCTAGAAACCAGCAAGAAGGAGTTTCTTGCCCCTGTGTGTTGTCTAACTGGTAATGTACTGGCCTAGTTGAGCACATGCTGAGGTCACACTTCAAGACTTGGACTTGAAGCATGGGACAACTACGAATCAGTTCCCATAGGCCTGCTGTGCATTCCCGAGTTCTCCACTTCCTTGGCCAGGGATGATACCCTGGGAACTTCAAAAGCCGTGAATGTGCAGACAGGCTGTGGGGTGTAGGCACTAAGCATAACTGCAAGCTGATACTGTTAGGTACTGCAGAGCAGGATTGCAGTCAGGAGCTCAGGTTCTGGCAGATGATGAAGAAGAAACTGACTTTCTTTTTATCTAATGATACATTTTTAACCAATTTGTGTTTTTTTGAAAGTGCTTTGTTTATTTAAAACTTTGTGGTTTTCCTTTTTAAAAGACCCCACTATGGATACTAGATACTAAAGATGGCCGGTCTTGAACGTTTAATCTCCTAGGACTTGGCACCAGTGTTTTGTCATGGAAGTGATACATGCAGCTGCCAACAAAGCAGCTATGTTTCCTTTTTGGCTACAGCTCCAGTTCTGTTAGCAAAACTCCAAAGCTGCTTCTCTTTCTTGTGCTTTCTAAATGATATTTCTGCTCTCTAAATAATATTTCTCCTTTCTACCTGCTTCTTGGAGTTTTGGTCAGCTACATCTGTAGCCCCTCTGTTCCCTGGTAGGGCTTTCTGACCCATTTAATTGCTCCAAGCACTGATGGCAGCCATAACTAGGCTGTTTGTTTGTTTGTTTGTTCTTCAAAGTTTCTTGGTTTTGGACCTACAAAATCTTTTCTCTCTGGCAATTAGTTTTAACAAAAACATGCTTCTGCTCTTTGATCCTTAAAAAAAAAAAAAAAAAAAAAAAAATCTTCTGTTTGCTTCAGTGATGTGCCCAAGAAATGAGATGTAAGAAAATTGAGTTCTATATCTGTCTAGGCTGCTGTCGCTATAACTGACCTCAAGCAAGTCATTCTGAAAGGCTTTTTTTGGGTTTGGTTTGGCTTACTAACCTCAGGGAAGTCATTTTCAAAAGGTTTGTTTTGTTTGTTTTGTTTTGTGTGGTGCTTACTTACTTTGATGAAATATTATTTCTTCTCTGTGGTTCTGTGCCCAGTAGACAACAGCACGTTTGGGACACAGGGAAAAGACAGTGTTGTGCTTCAGTATGTTCAGTGTCCATGGAATCATCTGTAAATACACAGGCATTCACCCACTGCCTTGCTACCTGTAGGATGGCGAAGTTTAGTTCCTGTTTCTGAGCAGTTGGAGCTGTTAGTGGCTTTGAAGTATTTCCTTTGTGGCTGTATGCTCCTGTTGGGTATTACTTTAATTTTCTGAAATGCCGACGAGGTGTCCCCCCATGCTGTGGCCGCCCTCCTCTTCACCCCTGTGTCCCTCTGTGACCCTTTGCTGTTATGGTGTAATTTTACTAAAGAGATGATTGGTACTGAATTGTTTAAATTATAACATGTCAGGAGAGCAGGGAATTTCACTCACATGTTGAGAGTTGTTAATCCTGCTTCAGGTTCATTAGATCTCTGACAGCCTGCCATTTAGAAATGGGCATGCTTATGGGAGGAAAATGGGGTTGATAAGATTTCAAATGCCGTACATGTGGTATGTGTGTGCTGGGTCTTAGCATGCCCTTATTTCTCTGTACCTGCACAAAACGAGCTGCCGCTAAAGGCTGAGCCAGGTATTTGCCTGCTGCCTGGTTGCTTCAGGCAAAGTTTCTGAGTGCTAGAGAAACCTCTGGAAGCTGAGCACCCAGAAAACTGCACGTGTCTGATAGTCTTAAGTTCCCAAAATTGGTCAGAACAAGCAGGAGTAGTATTGCTGCTATTCTGACCAGGGCTTGGGCAGCCTTCCTATCTGTAACTGGAATCAGAGAGCACAAGGAAGTATAATATTCAGGAGAGAAAAGCGGCAGTGATTTCCATTTAAATTTCTTTTTTTTCCTGCTGATTGCAATTAGTTGATAATTAGTGCTGGAAGAGATTGATTTCTTCTGTGGAATAAGGTGATTAAGGATTCACCACAAAAATATAGCAAGTGTTGTGCTTGCAGCCTGACTGTCGTTCCCTTCATCTTGTGATCATTTCACTCTTGTGTCCATTCCTGTGATTCCCTGTGGAGGAGCCCTGAGGTTTTAGCCTTGCCATCACACTCACCTTATTTAAAACTCCCTCCTCCCCCTATTTTATTTTCTTCTAAACATAAGAATGTGCAGCTTACAAGCCAGCTCAGCTCCAGGAGTGAGCAGACATCTCCTTGATGTGGCCGTACCCGCTGCAGCCATTTGTGTGCCAAGCACCCATCGCTGCCCCGCTGCCAGCTGGAGGGACCAGGGCAGCATGTGCAGATATTTCAGGCCAAGTTTGCTGAGTAAAATTTACCTGCATTCCTCTGTGAGGTTAAAGTATGCGTCTTCCAGCCTCAGGAGAAGCTGTAATGTGAGCGTTCCCTGCCCTGTGCTGTGGGAGGGAAGGTGTAAACTCCAGTCCAGGATTAGTACCAGGAGCGACAGAGCAAGCATCCATCCAAGGGGGGACCTGGAAGCCAAAAAGCCTTGAACTGCTGAGTGAATACTTTCGTTCAGAAGTAAAGTAGCTTTATGTTGCCTTAGTGCAAACTTCCTGTAAGTTCTAAAGTTCTGTAATTTCCCTAAAGTTGTAATAATAGTACTAGAAGGTGTGAAATCATCCAAGACATTTTGGGAAACGGATTTAATCTTAGATTAAGCCACCTACAGCACCAGCTGAAAACACTGCCTGGGCAAGCTCTAAGTGGTGGATTTTGTCAGTCTTGTTTCTGTTTTGACTACATTTCTAAGCCATTTTCCAGTGTGACTCATATTGGATTAAAAAAAAAGGAGGGCTTAAGGGTCAAGCTGGAATAACATACAGAGCCCAAGACCCAGACAGTTCTAAAAGTCACCACATGGCAGAGTTGAACTCCACTGGTGGTTGCTGGCGTTTTTCCAGCTATTTAATACGTGGTGTTTTCTTACTCAGGGTCAAGCTGCAGTGACTTTTGCCATACACTTTCATCTCACTTTCTGGTCTCGATTTCCTTGTGGACTGGTAAGGTTCATGAGAGTGTCCATCTGATTTCTCTCAGGAACTGAGCATTTGAACCAGAAAAGAAAGGTCTGCTCCTGTCTTAAAATAAATAAATCATAGGTGCTGCAGAGAAAACACGCTCAGAGCGTGGGACAGGAAAGTTGTGCGTGCTGGAACTTGGTAGCACCCTGGCTGGCTTGAAGATGCATTGGTGGACAAAAAGGACAGATATCTGGGCAGATTTAGACAGATTCAGCTGGAAACAGTCTTTTATTTTTTCTTACCTAGTGGGGACAGGATATCTGTGAATCTGCTATAAAACTTGAGCATTTCACTTTTTAAAATGAATCGTATCACAAACACTGACAAGAGAAAAACGTATTCCCTGCCCCAGTGTTAGCTGCCACGGCCTGCTCAGTGCATCGCTGGGGGGAAATGGCTTCGGGCCAGATCCCAGGTGAAAGCAGTCAGCGCAGAAGTAGTGCCACACGGAACTGGTCTGGAGCTTATGGGAACCCCTCGTGGAAGTGAGTGAGTTTTTTGTAGCGGTCAGCTGGGTGATTGGAGACATGGTGGAGCAAAGTTGCTTGCTTTTAACTATGGGGAGGGAAATAGAGAGGATGTTTTAAAATGCCCTCCTCTTCAATTTGCATCCTCCACTCTAACAGTAACCAAACAGCCCTGCCATAATGATGCTTTCTGTTAGCAAAGGAACAAACCACTGCTAAGCTAAGCTAAGCTGCAGCTCTCGTGCTGTGTGTTGGGCTTTGGGAAGAAGGGCAGCAGGGACCGATGCTGCTGCTCGCTTGAAGCATCACCAAATTGCCCGTGTTTAAGGGAATACGTAAACTTCCCTTGGCTGTGGCTGCATGTCGTCCTCCTTAGGCCATTCGAGCAGCAGAGCTAAAAATACTGCTCGTGGGGCTGTGCTTCTGAATCCTTGTCCCTCTGAATCTGTCTCCTGTGCTGTGCAGCCCGTGGAGCTTTTTACGATCTGCGATCTCGGCGTGATGTTTTACTGATGGAAGGTTCCAATCTCTGGCTCAGTGGAAATTAAATCATCCGTTCAGTAGTCTCTGATTATTTTTTTTTAGCATGACACTTGCTTTGATTATGGGAAGAAATAAGAAGCTCCGTGCAGTGTTCTGAGATCTCACCAGTCTTTCATAATGTGTTTAATCCTACACAGCGTACAGGAGTAACAGAGACTGGTAGACTGTAATAAGAGAAGGAATTAAACTAAATTTTCCATTCTGTGAGAAACTCCGTAACTGTCGTGATGCTTTTCATGTGAACATTTCTGTAAAATAATTCAAAAAAATACTTGATTTTATTCAGGATGTTGTGGGGTTTTTTCTGTTTTTTTGTTTGTTTTCGTTTGATTTTTTTGATCAGCAGTCATTTTTTCCTTTTAGACTCAGTGATACTCTGTTTTTTGACATTGTTTAAATCTTCATTTGGGACTTGATTTTTGTCTTCATGAAATTTGTCATACCCAGGTTTGTAATTGTTTCCTGAATTCAAGGAATCACTTGTCTGTGTGCTTGAAATTAGTAGGAGGTGGTGTGCTCGTCTACATCTGGACCATCAAGAATTAAAGCACAGAAAAATAAGTATTGAAGCTGGCAATTGAAAATTAGATGGTGATCAAAAATTGATTTGAGCAGCCCTTTACGGAAATCATTAACAATATGAAGGATGCATTTTTGCTTTATGGATATTCTGTGCCTGAGGCATCGGTAATGTTTAGCTTTGCTTTAGAACACACAGCTGCAAACATGAAGGTGACAACACGAGGCTGACTCAGCAGTTCTTCTTGTTTCTGCTATTTTATTAACTCCCTAAATTAAAAAAGAAACCCTTCTGAACCTTGAGAATTTCCAGGAAATGGGAGCAAGATGTACAATTTTTATATTGGTGCACTGAAACGTTGTGGTGTTGATATTGCGGGAGGTCTGTGTTGTTCCTGCTGCTTGGCTGTGCAGCTCTGGAAGTCTCGCTGAGAGGCTCCAGACTTTGCTTGCTTGTGGTTGGTACTGGAGATGTGGGGGGAGGCACTGAATGCCGTCCGGTTCTGTCCTGGATTGGTGTGCTGATTCCTTCAAGTAAAGTTAATTGCATCCCTTGTAAATATGGCTCTTCTTTTTGCTTACAAATGTGTCACTCGGCTCCAATTCTGTACAAGCTTTGCTTCACACACCGGTTAGAACAGTTTAGAGCTTTTGTACATGTGCCTTTTGATTTATTAATCAGGCTTTAAAATCAGGTGTTAGGAAATATTCACATTTGGGTTGTTGGATAACTTTCTTCTGGGTGAAAATTCATATTTTTGCTCCCGAAACTGTTCTCTACTAATGCACCACACGCATTGCCTTTCTGAATGGGGTCAGAGGACAGCCAGGCCCATTCCTATGGGAGCCTTGTGACCCTTCTGCGTGAGACCCTGAAATCTGGGCCTGCCTTGGTGGGCGCTGGGCTGCTCTACCTGGGGGGCAGCAGCGGTTCTGGCCCCCAGGCGTGTGCAGCTCCCCTGCCTGGAGGCTACAGCTTGCAGGGCCAGCTCGGCTGTTGCTTAGCAGCTGTGGGGCTGCTGCAGACGGGAGGTAAAGAAGCTGTGGTGCTGGCTACCTTCCTGCACCAGGCTCACCCTGTGCTGGCCACGCGAGTGGTTGAGCAGTGTGGGAGGAACCTCTGGGAGAAAAAAAGGGGCCAGGACTGCTGCTGCTGCGAGGTAAGCAGTTGCTGCTCCTTGCTCAGCCTGCCGGGCTGCCAGCAGCCTGGGTGCTGCCGTGGGGTCGGAAGCGTCTCACCAGACGCGAGCGGAGCGCTGTGGGTCGGGTCTGCCCCCCCGAGCTGACGTGCACGCCCTGCCCCACGCAGCGGGAGCTGCCTGACCCTGCTAGTCCTGTCCTGTAGACCTGACTCCTACTGGCTTAGCTGGTGACAGAAGGGCTGCAAAGCTGCAGCCCGACAATTAACATTAAACTGTTGCAGAAGAATTGTCGTTAATGACGGAGTTATGATCGCTTGACAAATAGGTTTGCTCTTTGCATGGGTAGCGTAGGAGATGGTGCTGAGATGTCCTGGTAAGTGCAGCGGGCAGAAGCAAATAAAGGATTGCGGCGATCTCTCAGTCTGCTGTTTCCTACTCTGGTGACTAAACCTTGCTCAGCTGAAGGTCCTGCTGGCAGCTTACCAAGACAGCAAGAGCCACTTACTTGCAGAAAGTGGAGAGGTCAGAAGAGCTGTCATCTTTTGGAAGATCACTGCACTTGCAGTCCTGGTTTTGTTTTGTTTTGTTTTGTTTTTCCTGTAGACCAGAAGTAAACTGCCATAACTTAGAGAAATCACCAAGAATTTAGGTCTCGTGTAGATACTCTCTCTGTAGGCTGGTGAAATATGAATGATTTGTTATGTTGTGAAAACAGAATTCATAGGTACCCAATCTGGAGTTGCCTGGTATTAATTGGGAAGAAAATAGCTGTTACACTGGATTATAGGATTTATTTTTACAATTGCTTTGCACGTTTTGGGTATTAGTAGAGAAGTGATGCTTATAACTTTCCAGACACATATGTGGTATCAGAATGCAGCAGGTTGTGATAGGGAAGTTGGCTGGGCTTTTGGTGGCCCAAGTGAAGAGAGCACCAGGTCCGTATCCCCGTCAGCTGGTCTGGGGACATGTGTGCGGTCATTTTCCCCTCTAAAAACTGGAACTGTGCTGGGCCCCTCCCACACCGTGCATTTCACTGCTCTCTGTGCTGTGCAGGCATCACTTCTCCGATTTTAATCTGTGGCCCTTTAATCTGTGGCCCTGCCGGACGGATTCCTAGCAGAATCCTCCACCTGACGCCTTCGGAGCCCTACCTGCCAGCGCTGCAGTGCTGTGGGAGCACCTGGAGGTGTGCGGTATGGCTGACATCTGTTGCATTCTCTGCTTTTCCTCTCGCCCTTTCCCTGGGGAGACAGCTGTATGTGGAGTGTGAAGCCACGAGAGGAAAGCTGGCAAAGATATTTTCTTTTTCAATGTGGCCCTGCTGTCGCTTTTAGGAAAGAAATAAAGAAGTGCTTTGTGCTTGAGATGGAAGGTGGGGAGGTTTGTGGAGGTCCACATTGGTGTCCACGTCTGTAAAACAAATAACATCGTCTTCAGGGCTGGGTGGGAGGGTTTTTGAGGATTGATGGCTGTTCATGAAGTGCTCTGACCTGTAAAGTGCCGCATTACTGCAACATTTTGTATCGATCGTAAGAGGCCGTGAAGCATTTAGAAGTAGTCATTAGATATTAAAAGCTTCACAAAGAAAATTATGCTGTGCTGCCATGGTCTCTTCATTGTCCCCTCAAGCAGTAAGCATCTTGTCAATGTTTTTAATTGGGGAAATTATATGCACTCAGGAGTAAATTTTCAGCTAGTGCTGTTATTCGTCATAGACTTTTTTTTAAAAAAAAATTGAGCAGAAAATGTGCCTGGGGCATCTGAGAGAAATACTTCAAGCCCCAGTGCTGCCTTGAGATCCCTGTTTGCGTGTTGTTCTACCTATGTGTGATCTAATTTCGAGCCATTTATACAGCCATTTTGTAATTCACATTTGTGCAAAGAGACCTTATTTATGAAAATGCTACAAACTGCTTGGTGGAGGTTAAGGCAGGTGGAAGTTAAAAGCTTTGGGTCACCCCAGAACTGCCGGGCCACCTGCAGGCCCACTGGTATATGGTGGAAGCAGGAGCACTAACGGCTGGCTTGAGCATCAATGGCTGTCTATAAATCAAACCACGAAAATATTGCTAAGGCATTTCCGTCACTTTCAGATGTTTTGCGAAACTGGCTCGCTAACTCTGTTACTTCTGCAAGCGCTGTCGTTTTCCTCGTCTAACCAGCGCTGGTGAGGCTGTAACCGTGTGGTTTTCTGTTCATGCAGGGGAGAAGCTGGATCGTGAAGCGCAGTTATGAAGATTTCAGAGTACTGGACAAACATCTTCACCTGTGTATTTACGACCGGCGTTTCTCCCAGCTCTCCGAGCTACCCCGCTCCGATTGCCTGAAGGACAGTCCGGAGGTAAATCACTGGCTCTGCTTAACGCTCAGTCACCAGCAAGGGGATGTGAACGCAGTGGTTTTAACACAGCCTGAGTTAGATTTGGAAATTGATGAGAAATAATGAGTATGTATTTTCTACCCTTTAGTTTCAGTGGTTTAAAGGGAAATGGCCTGCGAGTTCACATGAAGTAATGTGCTGCTAAATGTGTGTTTGTTATGGAGAGTGTCAAGAAAGAGGCTGTATTGTTAGTACCCTAGGTCAGAATTTTGGTATGCCTTTGGAAACTTTTTCAGTGATGCGGATATGCTGACTTAACGTTATTAACTTCACGTTCCTAGGAAATCATGCTGTTCTCAGACTACAGCACTACAAGAGTAATACCATTTGGAATGCTAGATTATTTTTATAGATTCAAAATTACCAAGGTTGCTTTTTAAGAGCATTTGCATTAGTGTAATAGTTAAATTGTCTTTAATAATCTTGTAGAGTGCTTTTTCCTAAGTGAGTAAGAGGTTTTCCATTTCTTGTTATAAGCCTTCACATGGAAAATAGTGAATTGAAATTCTTTCATATTCCTCGTTGCTGGTAACTGGGGGATTCATTCATGTCCCAGATAATTTTCTGGGAAGTAGCAGGTGCATCTCGACTGCATCATTTTGAAAGATGGAGAGAGAGAGACAATGCAATGTGTGGCCACAGAAGGTTATTTGAGCCAGCAGAGCATGACAAAACAGCCTCTGTTAGGCTTCAGCCTGTCTGTGGGAAGAGCGTGTCTCCCAGTTACAGACAGTGCCCGTTGCTTCATTTCACAGGTCACTTGTCTCTGGGACCTGTAGATGTATGTTTGCCCCCTACCATCAAGCACAAGTACGGAAAAATCTTGACATGCTGTGTCAGAAGGCTAATGTTGCCTGCCCACAAGATGTGTAGCTGAAAAGGGAGATGAGAAAATTGAAGGCATTCCAGGCATTCAAAGCAGAATCTATCTGGGATCTATAAATCAGAGTCTGTGTTCTTTCAGTGCCAGCCGGGTGAGGATTGATTGCTTTAGAGCTACACACAATGGCTGAAATCAGTACCCCACTGCAGTCCACAGGGCTTCTGCCATTCGGCACAGGAGGTCGATAACGCTCTTCCGTCGCTCATCAGAGAATGTGATTTATTGGTTGCTTTGATTTCATGCAAGTTATTTCTGAAGAGAATGTAAAGTTACCAGTCTCTTAAATTCAACAGAAAAAGCAATATTCAGGATAATAAAGTCTTGCATTCCTTTTTTGAAATTACATTTTAAGCATTCCATCTCCTAACTCTTCATTTGTACAGCTGATCCAATATATTCAGTATGTACTGTGTAACACGAGGCTGGAGATCTGCATTCTATCTGTAAGCACGGAAGATGTAAAGACGTTGACCAGCTCTACTGCTCTGTGGAATGTAATTTTGCAGCTGCATGGTGTCCCATGCTATATTTTTTATTTTGAATTGACCACATTTGAGCAGATGTTTGAGAAGAACTGTTTTAAACTGTTCTAGAAACTGGGCTGCAATGCTGCTTTATAACCGTGTCAGCGAAGCTTTGGAAAGCCCTCACTAGCTTCTGTTTTATGAATGCAAGTTTATTGTTAAAAAAGGGACGTTGCTGAGTGTAGTTTTAAAGCCCTCTGTACGATGTGAAATACTACCCTTTCACCAAGAGGTCAGAGTTGCCACATCCTTAAGGGTTCGCGAGTGGGTGGAAGCAGCAGCCTGTGTTGTTGTTGTTTTTTCACTAAATGGTTCTCAGATGTGTTTGATGGCCATGATACAAAAATGGTTTGCTTGTTCGTGAAATTCATGGTGAGAGGAGGGCTTTAGATTTAAGGTATCTTGACAGGGGAAATTGCTGAAAATCTACATATGTTAGAGCAATAACTTTTTAGTTTCACAGGGAGCTGCTTCTTTAGACAGTTTTTTTGTGGCCACTTCAACACTGAATATAGTTTGCTCTTCTTTCTTTGCACAAGGGAATATATTTCTATAACGCTTGCCTGTGCCAGTGGATAACTTATGATAGTGCTGAAGAAGTCTCTCAAATCTGTAATGTATTAACAGAAAAACAATGTGTGTGTTTCTCTCCCAGCTTGTCACCCAGATGCTGCGGTCTTACCTGTCACGTCTCTCTGCCATCGCAGGCAACAAGATAAACTGCGGGCCTGCCCTCACGTGGATGGAGGTACAGTAGGAAGTTCTGACTGTTCTTTGTTTCCTGACCTCAGCTAGCAGAGTGAGCCACAGATGTGCTCTCTTTCCTCTCAAGAGAGGTATATCCTTCCAGATCTGCTGGTGTCACTGAAGACCTGTCCTAAAAGCTTTATTTCCTTGCTACAGGCACGTAGGTGGCCATGAAAGGCGTAGTACAAACAGGATCAGATCCAGTGTTACAAGAATACGGGAGCTTTTTTTCCCTCCTGCTTGGATTTTGTCACCCGAAGACATGTCATTCTTCTGATATTCACAAAGTAAAAGAAGGTGGCACTTCCAGTGAACCAGGGGTGGGGTCAGTGGACCTAGGCAAGTCCAGTCCATGGCTGAAGTCTCCACGTAATAGGTTACAGGAAGCAAACAAGATCTTACACTCTTTTGGCAATAGTGCGAGTGTGGCAAATGTATAAAACTGTTGGAGCTGTCTCAGTCATGGTGCTTGTGTGCCCACTTTTTTTTTTTTTTTTTTCCCTTGGAATAGCTGCAGTAACAATAAATATTATCTGCTCCTGTTTGCCATGTCTGCTTGTTGAACTGCTCGACAGAGCTTCCTTTGTGCTTGCAGTGGTGCTGTTTGTATGTTGCGAATTGCAGCTGTAGCTTTGGTTTCCCTGTTAATGGTCTTCTACCATCTTAGACAATAGACCTTCTTGGACAAAGAGTGCAGGAAAGAATGGGGCTAAATGAGCACAGCCACCTGTCTGTGTCAGCAGTGCCACTGCTGATTAGTCTGGGCAGAGATATGTGTGTCTTTGCATTGCCTGATGATACTCCTGCACACCAGGAACACAAACAACTGTTATTAGACTTGCAATTCATTTTTAAATGCCTGTGATAAAGATTGAATGAATTTCCTGCAGCTTTCCCTGCTGATACGCTCTTCGCCCTGAAATCCTTCGAGATGAGAGAAATATTGAAAACCTTCTCAGCATAAAGGGAGGAAGGAGGTTAGAAAAATGAAGCTATAGAGTGGAAACAAAGATTACAGCAAATGCCAGTGGAATTGCTGTAGTGCAGTTTGAATTCTCTAGAATAACCTTTTCAATTAACTGAGATTCTTGCAAAATTTTACATGAGCACAAAAATTCTAGAAATTTTGAAGGTAGTATGATCATTGCAGCAAGGGATGCAGCCGTGTCTTCTTAAAATTAAAAGCAAACAAACAAACAATGAAAAAAATCCACACAATTAAAAGGTGGGAGAAAATTGAAAGTGCCACGAGTTTCCAGTTTGACAGCATTTCCGCCTTACCTCAGGACCTCTCCATTAGTTCCACTCTGCAGAGAATTTTTTTGGTCATTTTTATATTGTCATTTTAAATCCTTCAGGAGAAAGAAATACCGCTCACTGTTAAGGGGAGGTGTAAACATCCACTGTCATGCTGCTGTTTGTACACAGAGATGCACAAATCCCGCGTTTGTGCCATTAACTGGGTGGAGGAGACATTTGACCTCCTGAAATACGCTTTATGAATTGTTCTTCTCCTTTATTTCTGTGTGCTGTGCCCTACAATGCCTCTCCATGCTGCTCGCCTCGGGGGGCCCCCGAGCTGTGCTGTCTCTGTGAATCAGCTCGAAATCTCTGCCATGTATGAGCACCAATAAAGTCATCCTCGCCTGTCCTCAGCTGCCTCACCGTCGCCTGTGCTCTTTGTTTCAGGTTGATAACAAGGGCAATCACCTGCTAGTCCACGAGGAGTCATCCATTAATGTTCCTGCTATTGCTGCTGCCCATGTTATTAAGAGATATATTGCCCAGGCAGCAGATGAACTGTCCTTTGAGGTAAGTAATTAAAGGTGCTTGTATTCCTTGTTGTCTTATATAGAAGAGTGTAAGGTATGTGTGCATCAGGAACGCACTCAGACAGCTTCAGAGTGTTTTGTGAGGTGAAGCTTTGAAGATTCAGTTAAATATTAGATGTGTACTGGGCTGGGTACAGGGTTCAGACGTCTCTAAAAGAGCTTAACTTGGCATTAGTGTCTTCTGATTAAACAGATACTGCCAAGTGTTCCAGCCTGGTCTTTGAGCAGCAGCAGACCTGTTAGATGTCCTGTACTAGTAGTATGTTAAATATGTTCACGAAGACTGTCCACATACATGGACAGTCATGAATGTGGAGCCAAAGTCCTTGAAGACTGGCCTCCAGAGTCCTTTGGGTACCTGGTTCTTCTTGCCCCTTCTGTCCAGAAAGCAGCATTTTATGCTTTGATTATGCACTGTGGTAGTATCAGTGGAGCATTCACAGTGTTCTACAAAAAAGTGTAAAGTAAAACAGTGCCCAAAGGAGTTTTTGTGATCACATTTTCAGCAGGGGGTGCAGGAAGTAAAAATAATGGTGATAGTCTGTTGCTGCCAAGGGCTTTGTTTGTATTCAAAATCAAGGCAGTTATTAGAGTGCACAAAAGAACCAGGCTAATCAGAAAGACATGAGGGTATGTCATCTTCCAAGTTAAGATGCATGCAGTACAGGATGCAGGCTGCTTGTCAGTGTCTCAGTATTGATAGAAGCGTTAGGACAGCAGTCCCTGCTCGCAAACCTTGCAGCTCAGGGCCAGCAGGCGAAGTTGGCCTTGCAACTGGCATGCAGTTGGGCAAGTTGCTGTGAGGCATAGCATACAAGCAGACAACCCAAGGCACACGTTTCTTTCTGAGTTTATGCAGTGAGAAACCTTGGCAGAACAGAAATGGAATGGGATCAGTTGTATCACAATATTGTGTTCTGTTCCCTAACCCACACTATATTTTTGTATTTAATCCATTATTAATTTCTAATAAGCAATTGTGAAAATAGCTGGCTGGTATTTGCTCTTCAATGCTCAGGAAAATATCTGTTTTCTCTGCTTGCTGTCGTGACAGCACAGTTCCCTTGAGAGAAATCTGCACTGCTGCTGATTTGCTGTTCCCTCGAGCAATCACTTCACCTCCCTATGTCTCAGCTATCCCTATCAGAAAAAATGGGGATCTGTTATATTTGTTGTAAAGCACTTTGAGATCCCTCAGTGTAAAATGTCTGGTGAAAGCTGGGCATTACTGTTAACAGTTTTTGCTATACCCAGCTACAGTATTTGCATGGGCTCTGCCCCATCTGCTCATTTTCTATTTACAGGCCACACAGAAGCTGGTTCCCACCAGGTCCGCTTTAGTATCGAATAGACTGATTTTCTTTTCAACTGTTGCAGTGTTATATTTTTATGGGATTAAGTCAAGCTTCAGATAACCCTTTCTGTTATGCTTAATAAAGGCCATTTTCCTTCCTGTTGGTGTAGCACCACACCACCTCCCCTCTTTTCATTTTCAAATTAAGGAAAGTGTGTTTGGGTCGGTTTGTGAACTCTAAAGAGAGCTCTGAAGTTTTTACTGTGAAAGAAAACAAGCAGACATGTTTCAGTGCCTACATACACATATATAAGGCCTGTAGTAAAAATCAGATACTTGAGAATATTTTCCACTGCTTTACACTACCTCTGCTAACTCACGTCTGCGGTTTAATCGGAACACTTCTATACCCTTTGGCAGAGAGCCTGCTGCTTTTGAGGATCATTTCCTGTTGAACAGCTGTGTCCTGTATGCTGTCCTATAATGCAGTAACTCTTCTACCTTCCAGTTCAGCTTTACAAAGGCAAATGTCTGAAGAGTTGCATTGGTGCAGTTGCTCACAAGTTTACGAGTTTTTGCATTGCTGAAGAATGCAGTCATTTGAATTGTGCTTTCCTCCCAGCTGTGTGGCAAGCTGTGACTGATGTTCCCAATCTCTTGCAGGTGGGAGACATTGTGTCCGTTATTGACATGCCACCAAAGGAGCTGACCACATGGTGGAGGGGCAAGCATGGATTTCAGGTAGGCACAAGGTTCAAACTTGGTAGTGTGACTTAAATAAAGTCAGGAAACTCACCTTATAACTGCTGTTGTGCAGTAGTGCAAGTTAAGAACATCACAGGATTGCTTGTGGATATAAACAGAGTTTCCTTGCATAGAGGACTTTCCTTTTGCTCTGGCTAGAGCAGAAATGTGATCTTCATAGGAAATGATCTCGTTACCTACCTGTGACTCTTTGATGTTCATCAACAGCTGGCCTGATGTTAGGGAAGCTTTGTTGCACACTTTCTAAGGCAGCTAACAGTTATTCAAATTATAGTATTTTTTCCACTGTCTACTACTAGATCAGGCAGAACAGAGGACTCAGAGGAAGCCAGTTGGTAAGACTGCCACTGACTTGGACAAGCCACCCAACTAATCTGTGCTTTCATGTCTATATTTATTGGAAAGCATTAACGTTACTGGTCTCTGTAGATGCTATAGCAGAGAGATTTGGACCGAATTTGCAAAAGATTCTAAACTTATCCGTGACTTAGGTGACAAAACTTTTGAGTTGAAATAGCACTTTCTTTCCCAAAGAGTTGTTACTCTGTTCCTTGGATCTGCTCATTAGGGGAAAAAAAAAAAAAAAAAAAAAGTTTTCATTTACAAAATGAAGCCCCAAAGCTACTGAAAGGTGGGCTCGCTGGCTTTCCATCTCCTCACACTGCAGCAGGAGTTTCAGCTCCTTTCAAGCAGGAAAAATTTTCATACTGCTTTTGCTCTCTGTGAGTAGCTGGAATTTGGAATTTTGAGTTTGCTCTGGAGAGTGTCAGAATTGACCAGACACTTGTATGTTTTGGCCTGGAAAATCTTCTCAAAGTACTTCACAATTTCCCTGACAGACCTTCCTGTGCCAGACCCAGGCTGTGGTTCTCCTGTCATTAGAAGGACTTATAAGAGTAGTACAAATCCCATCTGGATGGAGTGTTATTTGTGCGGTTGCAGTTCTGCCAGAGCACTGGAGACACAGCTTGTGTTGGCTTTGTATCAGGTGCGGGAGTTCCGATAATATCTCATTTATAAAATCAGAGCGGTGTGGACGTATGATTAGTGAAATGCTTCAGTACTGCTTGGAATGACCAGACTGTGCTGCTGTGTTTACCTCGAGTGAATCAGTTGTGATCTGTGCAGAAATTGTGACTAGGTGCGAAGAGCATCACTGCTGATTGAAGACGCGAGAAGCAGGGGAGCTGTTTGGCAGTTTCTCACTGCATTGTGTCTCAGATCAGAGCAATCCTTTTGTGCCTTCCCAGCATAAAGATACGTTGATGAGCAAACCACCTGAAAGCCTTTGTCTGCATCCATGCAGTCACTGTACTGACACAACAGTTCTGAGCAGCTGCAGAAATAAGGCATCACAGTTTTGCTTAACAGAAAATTAAGGGTGGAATAATCTTGCATCTTAGCCTGTAAGCAAGAGCCCTCCCAGTGTGAATCAGATTGTGGCCACTGAACTGCCCGTTTGGAAATAACAGCAGCTGTAGTACATGTTTCAGTATTTTGGCATTTGTGTTTGCACAAATGCAGAAAACGAAGTTAGTGTCTTTCAGGAAGTTGCTGCCTGCCAGTTGAGATAGGGTAATAGGCCATCTGTGTGCTTTTTGCTCCTGCTGACTGCAGAGTAAAGCTAGCTAGCTCAGAGGTGGGGATCACAGCTGTATCTCAGTCGACAGGCAGTGATTTCATATGCTGTGCTAACTCAGTTATAGCTGCATAAACATATCTCTTCACACAACCATGGGTCTGATTTGCAGAGGGGTGCATTTTTCCTCTGAGTTGACAGTTTTTGTCATTTCTTTGAAATGTACTTATCAGAGCTTTTCACTTTCATGAAACACCATTAGCTATCAAGAGATGCAAATTCCAGGGTTGTACAAAGAGGGAGAGGGGTTTTTAGCCTGTGTTTCACGTTTAAGGCCCATAAGCTATGAGTGTAGAAAAACCGTCTGTTTCCTGATGTAATGCAGTTTTTTCATCATACCAACTACTGCAGTGAAAAGAGAATTCGGAAAAAGGAAATTCTGTCTGGTGATGGTGCAGCAGACCCAGAGATGTGTTGCAGTTCAGTGTCACTGATTAATACTTAAAACGAGCATATAGGTGAAGGTTGTTCTAGTAATATGTGTAAGAACTGATGGAACTGTGCAGCCTTTACAAAGTTGTTATAGGTAAACAATTCTGTTCCCATTTAGGAACAACAGCCATTGTAAAAGCGATAGCAATCTGCTGAGCCAGTCATTTTAATTACTAAAATAAATCAACAAAGACTGTCTTGCCAGATTGCTGAGATTCTGAGATCAGCTGTGTTGCAGGGAGCAACGCCTTGTTTGTAATTCTGTGCAGCCTGTGAAATCCGTACGAGTGCATTGCTGATGGTGTAAAAACCCTCAGATAAGGCTTTGAGCCTTGTCTCTTGTTACCTTGAAGCAAATTGTCGTTAGCATAGATACTGTGCTTCTGGCAGCGGTGTTGCATGGACAAGATGTAGGACAAGATGTGTTTGTTGGGTTTAAGTTTTTGAAATATCCTTTAGTAGTATGGTCTTTATGGTGGAAGCGTTGGGAACTCTTTCAGCTGTTTGCCTTTGCATGGTAAATTCACTCTGCAGGGTTGAAAATGCATGACAGACAGCTGTGAGAGTCCAGCTCAGTGGGAATGCAGTGATCTTCGAGGAGCCATGGTCCTTCATATAGCCTCTTTCAGATTTGAGTCTTACCTCCGTCTAGGGATGTTCTTTCCTCTGTTTGATGCCATGTATTTTAATGGAAAACACACATTAACAGTACGTGAGCCAGTATGGATAATGTCTGTAAAGCTACCTCATGTCTAGGGGAAGCACACCCAGGAGGAAGACAGTGCGAGTAAGATCGCAGGCAGTAAGTGGTCATTTGGGGAGTGCTGGAGCTGACTGCCAAGGCTCTGCTTCCCTCAGAATATTAGGAGGCCAGCGTCAAGTTTTTATTCCTTCATTTGGTGTGGTTAATCCCCCCCAGCTCACCTGGAAAGCTTAGACCATCAGTGAACTTCCATATCTACAGGTGTGTGGAGAAAAGCAAACCCGGTATGGTGCAGGTGTGCTCAGTTTGAACTGCAGTTTTGGTTCGGTATGGAAGTCAGTTTGTTCCTCGCCAGCCAGAGCTATCCCTTGGGAATTTATCCTTCAGATTTCTGTTGCAGTTATAGGCACCTTTCTCCCAGTACTTGGTCTAATGACTGCATTGCAAAATGCTTAATCCTGTGCAGAACAAAACAACCCCTTAGGCTCGTTATCATTTTCTCTGGTTAAAGTAAAATGATTTATAAGATGTTTTTCCTCAAGCTTTTTTCTTTTCAAATGTCCTCAGTGAGTCACTGCTTTCTTTGTAAGATTGTTACCTAAATTGCAGCCACCTCCACAGTAACAGCCTTCCAGCCCTCTTTGTTCTCTTCTTTTCCTTCATGCTTTGTCTTTTCAATCAGTAATTCTGTGTCAGATAGCTGAATCACTAGGGACAGGCCCTTTTCTGATGCACAACTGCCTTTTGATGTTCCTAATAATTCTGCCTTCTGGGTATAGCTTCATTAGTTGCACTGCTGCACAGCAGCAAGCTGTCCGGCTGCTCTGGGTGGCACAACGCGATGCACAAGTGTGTGCCACCAGGGGTGGACTGGACACTGTTGGAATCAGCCTGTGCTTCCATGGCCTTGAACTGGTTGTGAACTGCACACCCATCCTTTCCAAGCATGTTGCATGCTAGAACTCAGCATGAGATTGAAGACTGAATAGATTTCCTGGGAAGGGGCGCATTTTTGTCTTGGATTGGGCAGAAGTGAAGTAGGCTGTGCGATTGAGATCTCTTTTTTTTTCTTGTGCATAATTTTGCAAAAAATAACGTTTGTGATGTGACCATAGGGTACCAGTTAGTAAAAATGGCCTGAGAAAGTGTGGCTAGTGTCACTTTAGAAACGTTAGTTCTGAAGTTAAGTGAAGCCCAAGCTTGATTTCTGGTTCACATGCATTGCTTTGGGAGCTCGGTGCTGGAGGCAGCCATCTGGCTGGAGGATGGCGTCACCTGCGAAACAGGCACCATGCAGGAGCGCAGTGGACGTGTCGCCGGTGACGTCACTCCTCAGCCAGATGGCCACGTCCATTTGTAGAGCAGTGCCAACTGCAGCGACAGCTTGAGCAGAACGAGGCCTGCACTGATCTGCCACGACAGAGCGCTTCCTCCCTTACACGCATCCCCTCTGCCCTTTTTCTGTGGGCACGGAACAGAAGCTTGGGCAGAGGCACTCAGGCGTGTGCTGGTGTTTCCCTTGTCACCCTGAGCCAGCGAGCATGGTAGGAGCAAATGCATCCCTCCATGTGAGCAGCAGGAATTTCTCACACCTCACCCATTCTGGAGGTGCACCCTTGGAGGAGGAGCGGTCTTGTTAGCATCCTCCTGAAGTCAGGTAAAGGAGAGCTGAAATATCTTGGCCACAGAACTCCTCCAATTCCTTTTATTCACAAAATGAATTTCCATGTAGGGTGGCATGTGTTAATTATCCGCTCTAAAAGATGTAAAGCAGGTCCCCAAAGAAATGCAGGCCTTTGATATGCAGAGATGCAACAGAGTAACTGCTGTAGGTCCTTAGTTTGTGGGTTTGTCCTGGCATTGATACTTTCAAGAAAATTTTGGGTTGTATCATGTTGTATATAAAGATTTCTCCTAAATATTCCTTTAATTCTCCTCTGAATCCAGCTGGAGACTGCTTTTCCCTTGGGTCTGTAATGCTGTGCAAGGCGCAGTGTTATGATTTGGCACTGGGCACATGGATGGGGGAAGACAACTGCACTCAGTGGAAGATGAAAGTGGACAGTACCAGAGGGTAGAGTTAGATTGTCAGGCCTAGAAGTCTCTAACTCAGCGCAGAGAATCATCCTTCCCTTTCATTCAAGTTCCTGGAAGGATTTTTTCATGTGGACTATTTGTGACTATTAACTTGAGGGGGAGGCTACGCTGGAGAAGAGAAGGAGAAAGAGAAAGAAAGGGAGAAAGGGGGAGGCAGGAGTGCTTGTTCTCCCATGCAGCAGCGAGGAGTGAACAGAACGTGTGAGGTGGCAACTGGATCGAGGCAGTAATTAAATTCTTCCTTGCTCTACCAGTGAGGGGCAGATCTGTTTTTTTTTATTATTATTATTCCTGCCATAGCCACTAATATAGTTACCTGGCAAACAGCACAGTGAAAATTCTGGTCATGAAAATGAGCAATAAAAAGTTGTGTTTCAGCATTAGGCTTGGCTAGCCATCATAATTTAAAAATAAAAGAGGAAAAGTATCGAGTGGAATTTAATCAAGAACAAAATGCAATCAAAATGTCTCAAACAATATTTCATTTGCCATGTATGTTGCTGATACATTCTCATTTGTTTGATTTCCCTCCTCATACACTGAAAATGATTACTGTTATTCCGTCCTTTCCGTAAAGCCTCCAGCATAGTCCAGCTTTAGGAGGGCCTGTGTGAAAAAAAGATCTAGTAGCTGTTGCAGAAATGTTTGCATGCAACAGTAGCGTATGCCTTTCTGCTTTGGGTAAGGTGTGGGGTGATTTTCTAACCTTCAGATGACCTTGTAGTTCTCTCAGTATATGTTATCCTTGGTATTAATATTAGTATGTTGCCAAATCCTTTAATCCTGGCTCAAGCACTAACAGTGCCTTGCTGCATCTGTTGAGATTAACTCTTGGACTAAACTCATGTATTTATACAAAATCATGGAAAACTTTCCATGGAAGGACAAACAGTGTCTTTTGAGTGGGTGGGAATGAGGCACAAGTCATAGGTTATGACCCTGAAGATGATCTCTTGAGGATCTTGCAAGAAATGTCAGAATAAATAAGTAAAAAAATGCAAGCCATCAGAACTGCTACAAGTAAGCTAACATCAGAGAACTTGTAAACGCCAGTGGAGGTGAAATTTCTCTTTGCCTTACAAGTTCATTACAGTTATTGGTTCTGAGCGTGGCAAAAATGGTATGTTGAGAGCAGGTGGCATGTTTAATTTGGGAAAGCTTTTGAGTTATCTAGAAGCAGTGACATAACTGTCTTGGGTCTTGTTTCATTTCTAAATCCACGGTTAGCATTTTATATTGCATCAAGATACAGGAGAAACATCATGTTAACAATCAAAGGCAAATGAGCTTCTAATTACAGTGTGGGGTTTGGGTGGGGGCTGGATTTAGATCCACCATTTTTTATTATGATTAATGGAAGGTTGGTGTCCAAATACTTCAGGTTTCTTTGCAGGCATAGACACTGGGCAACTTGAAGACAAAGTTCTCAAACTTGGAAGGAACAGGTTGCCTTCAGCTGTGGAGCGTCCCAGCTGCATCATCTGTGTGGCGGGGCTGAGGCCTCCACTGGCTGTGTGCATTTTTCCTAACTTAAAAATTGTCTCCTGCGTCTCTTGCACAGGAGATGTCTAGAGAGACTCTTAGCTATAGTCAGGTATTTACAAATATGCATGATGGAGTTGGTTTAAATAGCAGGACTTTTCGCATATGTGCCTATCAGCCTTTTTCTGAATGCCTAGCAAAGGAGCATCCTCACGCTATGATCTGCAGGGTGAGGCCCCCTGTATGTCATGCTGGTATTCGTGCTGCTTTTCTTGTGTTAATTGGCGTATTTCTGTCCATAACTGCACAGAAGGCACCGCTTCTGTAACTCAGGGTATCATCTGCTTGCCACGCTGGCACACAGTGGTCAGGTGAAGCCATGCGCATCTTGGATTTCAGGTGGCTCTCCAGGTCTGGGGCACCTGAGCTGAGAGCAGCGCACAGCCTGGCTTATAGAGCTGCAGCTCAGAGAGGCGAGGTCTGCTGAGCACGGTGCTGCCCTGAAGTTCTGTTCCCTGCTGTTGCAGTCAGTACAAAAAGCATATGCTGTGTCTTGAAGTATGATGGGTTACAGTTTGTCCTCTTACTTGGACAGAATGGTGCCTTGCTGGGCTTTAGAGTGTGACAAGGAGAAGCTGTCTGGAATTATTATTAACTATTGCTTCCCTGAGAGAATCAGGAGCGGTTTCAAAGGCTGGACTCTTCACCTGGGCACACTGTGCATGGCACCGCTACCGAACTGCTTGGGAGCTGACACGTGAAATCAACATGGAGTAGGAAAGAGGGCTGCTTTCTCCTTGGAGACAAAAGGGAATTGTGTGAGATGAATCAATAGGGAAGGAACTCTGCCAGGCTCGCAGTGCTGCCTCCCTTGGGGCTCTGTGAACTTCACAGATGCTGCCATGAGTGGCAGCAGCCCTGGCCCTGCTGGGGTTTGGGGCTCGGGGCCCATCGCTGGCTCCCGGCCATGCATTGTTGCAGCACTCGAGCAAAGTGCGGCTGCGAGGGGTGACTTGATGCTTTCAGCTGTGCAAATCACATGCCTGACACGGGACAGGAAATCCTGCTGCTGGCTCAGAAGGGTGGCGGGGCTTGAATTACATGGCGCGGCCCAGGAGTGTGCTGGGTGAGGAGGGAGGATCTAAGAGAAAAAGGTCTGGAAGTATGGACCAAGGGTAAAGGCTGCCGCAGGCTTTGGGCTGGCTTGGCTTTCACCTGGGGCAAGAGTGAGAAGGAGGGTGCTGTGGCATGGCTGGGGTGCTGGGAAGTGTCAAACTCCTGTCTGTGCAGGGATTCAGCACCAGACTGATGCACAGGTCACATCCATCCTTAAAGAATGGAAATAAAGCCTCAATCCTTAGAGAGTGAAAGAGAAATAATTTCACTTTTCCCCGGATATGGAGACCTAAGGGTGGTATGAGAATTTCTGCAGGCACACCGTATGTAAACAAAGCATGAAGATCCTCCCAGCCAAGTCTTTAACCCTTCTGCTGGTTTAGATGGCCTCTCCAGCATTTCTGAGTTACAGGGGACGCAGCAAAAAATGCTGTGCAAGAGGTCAGTGCAGGAACGCTGCGGGCATTGGCATTTGTAAGTGATTGCTCACGGGACCTTGCTGTGAGTCGGGCACTTGGGGATGTCACTGGCAGCGATGCATTCAGTGCTTGTCAGGATTTTTTGCATAGCACTGCTGTGGGGTAGCCCAGGGTGGGTCACTGCTTTTGAAGCATCCTCAAATATTTGCTAAGGAGATTCTTGCCTTCAGGGTTGTTTCTGGAATGTTCTTTCTGCTCAGCTTGATTAGCAGATCCACAGATAAATCACATTGTAACAGTTAATCAGCTTGTGCAGCATGGCTGTCAGCTGTTCTCTCAAATCATTTTCCAGTAATGGATATGTGGCACTATTCTCCCTTATCATCTGCTGATGGGCAAACGGAGGCGCAGGGGTTGCGCTGGCCTGTCTGTGTTCAGAGGCAGCAGTGAGAGCAGAGTTCTGGGTCTTGTTAGAGATCTTTTTGCTACATCAATAACTGTGTTTATTCCTAGTCAAATTACAACTTCCTTATTTACAGATGAGGATCGCATTTTGCTCAGTGTGTATGTTATTAAACCTGTTCTCAGTTCTAAGACTGAATTCATTTCAACTAAAACCATGTTAAACTTTTTAAACAAGATCTTTAAACACGCAGTTGGAATGCTTCAGGAGTATCAGTTGTTACCCACCTTCACCAGATGAGCACACACAATTAAGCCAGGACACACTAAAGCACTTTATGCAAAGTGTCTTCTCCTAACTTAGGACAGGAGAATATGCATTTTTCTGTGACTGGACTATACAGACATCCAAATATGTTTACCCATATTTGATTTTATTTCCTTAGAAGAATAAAATGTTAAAGTTCTTTTGAATATACTGTTGTGGCAGTGAAAAACGATCAAGTGTTGGTGAGATCTGAGAACAGATAACTGAGTTGGTAAGAGCTGAAACATCCTGCTTTCTTCATTAGATTTCGTGTTCTATGCATGCAGCCAGGTGCAGGAAGCCCTGCTGAAGTCTCTCTCTCTCGAGTTCCAGTTGAGATTTAGGGGTGTGTAGCATACTTGTCCTCTCCCTGCTCCACACACACAGTTAGAAGCTGACTGTCTCTATCCTGTGTACCCAACACAGAGAACAGAACCATATTGTGCAGAACTCATGATTTGGTTTGTAGATTTACGCAGGCCATTTTATGTTGGATAATGTTACAGAGCATCAAGCAAGTGCCTTCTGAAGAAAGCGTTATGTGGTTGCTGGTTTAACAGTTCAGATCTTAAAAACACTGCGTTCAATGTTCTGCCTGTTTTTGTTCTTACTGCAGGTTGGATTTTTTCCTAGCGAGTGTGTTGAACTAATTAACGACAAAGTTCCTCAGTCTGTGACCAATTCTGTGCCAAAGCCAGGTATGTATAGTAAGTTTTACAGAGCAGTGAAAGAAGTTGGAGTCTTTTTTTTAGTGTTCCGTGTTTAATGCCTCCTTCATACATCCCATGTTATACTCTGTGTTGATCATCCTTTATGCATACCGTGTTATCCTTCCTCTGTGTTGAACATCCACTCGTTGCCTCTCTCTAAATGGTATCCACTGTTGAACGACTTTCATCTGTGGTGTTTTGTAAACTGGTATCAATGTTCATCTCCTGCCTGATTTGAAAGCTTTCAGGTGTGTAAGAATTTAAGATTCCTTCAGCAATCTGTAACTAGCGATTCCATGCGGCATCCCAGCTCTTGGTGTCCAGAGACTGCTTTACATCAGCGGTGTTTCCTTTTTTAAGGAACACACAGGTGGTCCAAAAATGTTTGTGCTGTCTTAGATGGAATGCTGAGATCTCTGTAGAGTTTACTGGTGCTGAAGCTTTTGCTTCATTCTGATTTTTTATATGTGTGTGTGTGTATGTGTGTATCTTGCAAATCAAGAGAAGCAGTTTGAAAATGCTGATCTTTCTTAAAACGTTGTGCGGCAGGCAAGTTGAGTTGGATGGCTGGTTGACTGGTGTTCTTTTCTTCTGTTTTCTCTGTTTTAGTGATAACCCTTATCTTATGAGACTGCTGAATTGATGCATCAAAAACAAACAGATGCAAGTCCAAAGTTCTATTTTTACTAAGGGAAATGCATTTTATCAGATCTTGTGTTAGGGCCTGGGACTTTCAGGTTCAGTGATAAAAAGTAATGAGCACCCTAAGCTACCAGCGTGCTGCATTAATCTGCATGCTTCAGAGAGCTGGCAGTTTAGGGAAATAGTTTTCGCAGCTATTGGTATCTCCAGCTTTTGTTGTTCCTGGGAGTGTCCAAATGTATGTGCTAGAATCAGCGTCACAGAGACCACCAGCAGTTCGAAGCTCTGCAGCAGGTGGTCATTCCAGAAATGCTGCATCTCCCTTTGTTGTTTGAAGCTGATCTCTGAGTACCCTGATCAGCACTACTCTGTACTCTGTCAGCTGAAGCATGTAGACAAGGGAACTTTAAATCTAAATACAGGCTAGATGGAAACAGTTGTAAGCAAGTGTTTATTATTAAATATGGCTCAGGCAATTAAATGCCATGAACTGCTAGTGAGTAGTTGCTTGCTACGCTTTAATGAGAGATAATGAAGCAGCGTCGATTAATAGATTCTATTTGGCTTTAACAACGCACTAGGGGGTGGATTTCCTCTTTCAGTCCTGGGAAATGTTTGTTATAAAGTTGATACCAAAAGCCCGAAAGCTATTAAAAGTGATGTGTTGAAAGATACTGCCAAGTCATGAGGCTGTCCCTGTTGACCTTCCCTGGTGGTTGTTCCAGGCGTACAATTAAAGGCAAAAGGCTGCTCTAGAAGAACACTAATAAGGGCTCAGATGCACGAATGTTGCAGCTGTTTCTGTAACCCTCCCCTGCCCTTCCTTTGCACGCAGAATTTATGATACCATACCACTGCAGCATTCTGCTTTCTATTTTTCCACCTTGGGATGTTACAGCACTTGTATGGTGGAGGCAGATGCCTGGAAGACTCCTCCCTGGCTGGTGCAGAAGCTGGGACATGGAGGCAGCTAGAGGGACTCGGGGGCAGTCCCAGAGTTAAGCATGTAGGAAGTTGTGTTGCAGAAATTGAAGACTTCATCAGCCTGGAAGGAGAAAGTGATGCATGAAAGACAGAAGGGGTGAGAACAGACGGGCAGGAAGGAGCTCCAGTTTGCTGCTCTGGGTTACCACAGCTGCACAGGCTGGCTGGCCTTGTTCCCGCAGGCAGGAAGGTGGCACGGTGCAGCAAGGTGCCGCAGCACAGTGAGAGCCTCAGGAAGCACCGCTGCAGAACGTGAAATTGGCTCCTTCCACGTGGTTCCTTAAAGCCTCGCCAGGAACTGCACTGCTGGGAGAATGCAGAGGAGCTTGCTCTTTGCTCACCCAATGCATCTAGAGCACTTCAATCTGGGGCTTACACATGTAGGGTATTTCCCATACGCTTTGTTATCCACATAGACTAATTTCCTCCCCTTCCTTATGCTTTAAACATTAGATTGGCTTTTTGGTTCTTCCCTAAAAGGAACCACTGGGAGCTTTTCTCCTTCCTTAATGTTGTCAGGGTATTTCATCCAGAATTTATGTGAAGTTTTAGATTAGGGGCTGATAAGACATGCTTATCAACATGCGAACTTTATTTTCTTGAATCAGTGTGCAGAGCATCTGGGACATTTTGTATCTGCAGCATAAAGCTCTTTGCCATGAAGGAGTTTACAGATGTAAAACTGCCTGTTGTTTAGTTGTCCATAGATTTGGCTGCGTTGAGTAATCTAATGAAAAGCAGATGGAAGGCAGAGAACTTCCTGCCCTGCGTTTTTATTATTTATAAGAAGAGGCTTTGATTTGCAGAAGTGATGAGGACAACATTTTAATAGAGCCATAAAATATTGCAACAGTCCTAAATATGGTTCAGATAATGACAGCAGTGCAACTGAAAATGAAAGGCAGGCAGCGGGAGAGGAGTGCTTGGTTGAAGTGCAAACTCTGCTTTTAGAAAGAATATTTTCATTGACTGTGAAAGTAAAAGCTAACACCAGGGACAGTGGAGCCAGAGAAAAATAGAAGGAAAATGAGTGGACCGTGAGGGAAATCTGTCAATTTTATTCAATTTTGAAAATTCAAAGTAGCAAGAAAGAATATTGGTTTTGCCTTGAGTCATCTCTGAAATTTATTTGACAACGAAGTTTGGGTTGTCAGAATTACCATCTCCCAAAACGCTGCTGGGGTAGCTGTACTTGCAGGTGTACATATATGTGTGTGTGTGCGTGAGCACAGGAACTGCCACCTCGCAGTTAAAGGAGGGTTCAGTATCACTTCAGGAAATTATTTGGAGCTTTCCTTTGTCAAACTTTGTACACTTGAGAAAGTCATACACGGAGGAGGTGGGCGCTCAGGATTTCCTGGAAGGAACCTGCTGAGTGCTGTTTTCCATTTTATTGTAGTCAGCCTGTGCTCCTACTTTCTTCATATTCGGTGCTGTGAGAAAATCCTTTTTCAGGTGAGGTGCAAACCGGTATCTTAATTGTTTTGATTTGTGTAAAAATAAACCATGAAGGTGCAGAAAAGAGGTGAGTGGTACTTTGACTTCTCCCATCCAAATTCTTTCTCAGTTCTTACTCAGATGCTGTATTCTAATGCCTGTGCCTTGGCCTAAATCACTGTACTGAACTGATATCTAGTGTGTCACAGCTAATAACATTAGCTGCAACTTAGCCAAATCTTGGTTCCCCAATAGATGGGAGCAGCTTGCGTTTATAAAGATCTCTAAGGAGATACAGGATGGAAGGTGGCAGTGGAATTTTGGATAGTTGATTAAAGGGGAATCTTTAAATATTCCTTGTGCCGCTTAGAAGACAAAATGTTAATAGCTGTTTTGTGCTTCCCTTCTATGTGAACGTTTGGGAATTGCCCATAGGTTGTGGCTGTGTTTACTCTTCTCATTCAGTTCTGTCCACCTCTGGTTGGTCTTTGGGAACGTAGTGTTCACGTGTGTGCTCGTACCGTCCCGCTCGTGGCTTTGGCACGGTTAGCAGTCCCGGGCAGCGTGTCTCAGCTGTCTGTCTACTCCGCTCTTTCCCATGTGGATGTTTGTAGTCTAGCAGTATTTAAAATCACATGTCATGCTTCACCTCGTACATGCAATTTGTTTCATGTCCTTTGCTAACGAGTGTCTTGCTGCGTAGTGAATCTTTGCTGCCATGTGCCTTGGTGTGATAATTTTTGGAAGGTTTCTAAGTGTCATTGCTGTTGGGGGGAAAAGCAGAGAACTCAGATGCAGTTCTAGGGTGACAGTTCAAGTTTAAGTGAAGAAATGGGGAATAAGAAGGTAATGTTTCCCTTTCCTTTTTTTTCTTCTTTAAAAAAAAAAAAAAA